>JAURVB010007713.1:0-211383 GCA_033002965.1 Piper betle
GCTCTCCGTGCGACGACTAGCTGATACCGGTACACTCGTCTCTGCTGGTGGCATGGTGGTCCTAGGTCGACTGGAAGCTGTGTCACTGTGACCATGGTCGGGACTATCCTGTCTGACTACTGGAGGCGATGGGGTCCTGATCTACGTCCGACGGGTCTGTGTCACCATCCTGTTTGTGTACCCTACTCTAATCTACTCACCCTGTCACACCACTGTTAGGTAAGAAAATCTGTGAACAAAAACATAAAGACAGAAAAATACCTGTCGGTACAGCTCGGAGCAGCTTCGGCACACATGTAACCTGTAATGCATCTACCATCTTAATCAACCAAGGGTTAGCTCTGATACCACTGTTGTAACACCCCGTTTCGGCTCACCCGTGAACCGACCCGGAAATGTCACCGGCGACCGAACCGTTCGTTAATCTACTAGATTCGGTTAAGCCGACCCGGATCTACTCTCGGCGTCTCAAGATGGAGATGCAAATATGAAATGCATGAATGGGAACGATTGGGTTCTAACGGAGTCCTACATGCATGCTATGATGTACAAGCAAAATAAGACAAAACAACAAATGAGAAACCAAAAGAAAATATATACTATTTTATGAAAATACGATAACACATAACAATCTACCATGACATTAAATCATTATCTCATTCGTTTTTACCTGAGCCGAGTCTGAACTCCAAGGCTCCCTACTCATTCATATTTATCAGTTCGTTTCATAACAAGTAATTCATTCAAGCAAACACATCAAAATTATCATTTACATAACAATAACACACCATCATTATACAGTTACACGCGGCAGGTACATGTGTGCGCGGTTCCGTGCTGCTCCTCCGCAGTCCCGACAGCTTTCATCGCTCGCATTCCTCACCTACATATATATAGAAAAACCGTCAGTAACGAGTGTTACCGGCCCGGAAAATAACTAATATCAATCTGGCACAGGAGAGCAAACTCTCCTGTTGAATCAAAACCATATACTTCCTCAAGAACTCTCATCAGGGCACATACGGGAGCCGTCGCCGTCGGGCCGTCGCCCTCGGGTCGACAGCGTCCCCCTTTCTTTCTCATTCTCATACCTTGGCCATTTCTCTATCGCTTCTCGCATCAAATTTCATTCCTTACCGCCCTCTGCACCTTCCATATTACTCCTGGCCTTGAGCACAAAGGCCGAGCACTCTCAGGCAGTCGCCTTCAGTACCCTTTGAACCACAAGTCTAGACATGCGCTGCATTGCAGTACCCGTAAACCTCCACACTTCTCCGGGTTTGAGGAACTCAAAGGTGGAGTTGTCCGGATCCTTCGGGAACGAAGTGGGTTCTCCCCAGCTCCAGAGCCCGCTCTTCCGAGCACACGCCCTATCTGAAGACGTGGCCGCAAGTACCCCTCATCCCATCTCTCACCGAAAACACGAAAACTATACATATATAGGCCTGGGTTGGGATTTATACAATAGGCCCGAAGGCATCGTGAGCTGGATCTGAAGTTCGAAAACAAACTCGAGGGATCTCATCCTCGAGGGTTATTAATCCGAAATAAAACTGTTGGCTAAATGGCCCGAGTTAAGTGGGATCCGATAAAACGCCACTTAACTCGTCCTGCACATGATAAATCAAATATACAATAGAGTAGCGTAAAACAGAGAACGAGTCCTAAACGGACCTGGTAGAAGCTCCAAACGGGTCCACGCGCCTAGGCGGCGAGCTCCTACACCGTACCTACACAATCAGGCTAAAAACTAACGCCCGCATGATGAATCACACATCCTATAGCATGCACACACAATCAACACAATCACGCATCAACCATCACACATCAACCTATATCAATTCTAGCAAGTCTACTTAGGCTAGTTTGCATTAGATCATGATCATTACCTAGTTACCCTAATTAGTTTCTTAGTCTCCATTTTTTAACACCACTCAATCAAACAAATTTCATATTTTATCCTTAATCAAATCTACATTTATATATATTATTATAACACACAATTCACCAATCCTAGCATGCAATTCTAATAAGCAATACTTTCAAATAATTAAGTTAAAATAAATTATACCTCGCGTCGTCGAAAATCGGCGACGGTTAGGGTTTCCGTTTCGTGGCTCGAAACTCGAATTCGGCACCTAGCGGCGTCCGAAGTCCGATCAGATTGGATCGGGTGCGTTCGGCGGATGATCCGGCGAATTTCCCACGAATCCAATTTTCGGCGGTTCCGGCGGTTTTCCGGCGAGTGTCGGCGGTTTTCCGGCGGATTCCGATGGTTTTCCGGCGACGATTCGGGACGGGGCAATCAGGGGGTCTATCGGCACCAGCTCGACGAGCTTGGTCCAATGGTGGTGTCAAACAAGGTAGCCGAGGCGGCGATGGCCGTCGACGGCGGCGTCGAAAATGGGTGGCGGCGGCGGCGTGCTCCGATCGGGGCTGCGGCCGGCCTCGACGGCGGTCGGGATGATGGGGGAAACGTCGGCGACGGCGAGAGGGTGGTCGTCGGGGTCACAGCGGCGGCGGAGCGGCCCGGACGGCGGCGAATCGCCGAGGGAGCGCGTCGCGGCTCGTGGGGCGATTCCGGCGTCGTGGCGGCGAGACGGTGGCCGGGGTGGGTCGTGGCGGCACGGCGACTGCACGGCGGGGCGGGGCGGCGTTGATCGGCGGCAGTGCGACATCGGCGGCGGCGGCGGCAGCACATGGCAATGGCGGCGGCAAGGGTTTGGGGTGAGGAAGGTGTCGGGAAGGAGAAGAATACTCGCAATGGCAGTTTTGTAAATTAAGTATTGACTCGATTCCTACTCGAGTCAAAATAATAACTAGTTCGTAATAAATTCTAAAAAAATCTAGAAAAATATGGAAAAATCCCATAAAATAAAACAAACACAACAACATCCAAATGGCATGCTCTATAACTAATAACCCACCCGAATATAATCCAACGCGTCCTAATGCGTTATTCGGCCTAAAACTATTCTGCGATAAAATAAAAATAACAATCAATACTGTATACCTCCATATACTTGATAACCCATTTTTCATCATCTTTTAGACGTTATCATCGTACACTTGAGCATACATGACCCTCATCGCTCATAACTCACAGCTGGCCTCAGCTCAGCTCGCGGTCCATGAAGCTGACTCGACTCGAACCAACGGTTGAACCGACTGGTTCACTCCCGTAAAACTCTGACTCGAGTCATGGGTTTTACACAACATCCCTCATGAAATTAATAATTTTTCTTTGATTTTAGGTATCGAGGTCTATCCACCTAGCATTTACAACATCAACTTCACCACTTGAACAAATTTGGGTGCAACACTTTCAAGTGTCACAATCAAGTCAAAACGAGCCTTGTCCATTCTCCTCGCTCAACGTGGTTCCCATAGCCACCATACTAGCAGCCACCATACCCATATCAATGGTATGATCCTACATGCTACCAACAACCAACTTCCATGGTGTTCCCACCATCAATCACCACCTTGATGCCCATCCCAATGGCACCACCAACAATGCAAACAAGTCAAATGCCAGCTCCTGTTACAATTTTGCCAGCAAGTCAGTCACAAGCCCAATTAGTAACCATGCGAGTAGCACCAATGTCACAACCTTCACAAAGTTTGAAGGAGACGGAAACCCTGGAGATCACATCACAATCTTTAAGATTGAGTGTGGAACAATCTTGTCAAACGAAAAGCTAAAGTTGTAATAGTTTCAAACTTCTCTTAGTGGCAATGCACAAAGATGGTTCAATAATCTTCAGTCCGAATGGATCAACTCATGGGAAGAACTAGTCAAGTATTTTATTGCCCATTTTCAGTCAATGGAGATCCCAATAAAGATAGAGCATTTAAGGCACAGTCAGAGAAAGCCAGGTGAAAATTTTACTGTAAATGTGAAAAGATTCAAAGTTTATCATCACAGATGAATGAGACTCCATACATTAAGGACCTTATGAAGATATGTGTAATGAACGCTAGATTGGTAGCATGGTTCATAACTAGTGCACAATGCACTATATTTGAAGAACTCTTTGAAAGCATGTTAATCTATGAACTCATTAGAATTTTGATTTTGACAAAGAATAAAGGAGCTTAAACTAATACAGTCACCGAATTGGTCACATGGGTTATGAGTGGCAAATGAAGATGAATGAAAGTGAAAGTCCAAAAGATGCCCCCCGAGAGTCTCGATTAAGACATGAAGGGACGAACATTGAAGATTATGCATTCAACACTAGATATAATGATAGGTCATTTGACATGTTGAAGAGGAAAGGGAAGATCGCACTATGGACTATATAAGAAGAAGGAAAACTTTTATCTATTTCACTAAAGGTTAGGTCATCCGACATTGAGATGTCGAGAAGTGATGGAGAAAATCCAAAAGTTGCCTGACAAAGGTGAAATCAAGTACCAAGCTTTTAGTACTGATGTGATGATAGTAAACCACTCATCTTCGTTTATGAAATCTCAGAAGAGAAAAGAGAAACTAGATGAAGAAACAAGAATGAAGAAATGGAAGACAAGATGGTTAAGGTCTAAAACAAGGAGATATTAGTCGCTTTGGCCGAAGGAGTGAATAAAGGATTCCCTACACCTCCACCGATGCAAAAGTTTGAAGTTCAAGTTGATCACAGAGTAAAACTTTGTGAAGAAAAAGAGCTCAATAAAGAAAATATGGAAGATCAGTTTGTTGTCCAAACAACGCCAACTCAAAATGAAGTCAAGTTGAAGAATTCAATACATGGAAAAAGAAGACTTCGCCTAATGTGCAGCTACGACAGAAAAGTAGTAATCCACGGTAGGAAACAATATTAAATTGGAGGAGACACATTACTTATTGCGGTAGATCGTGATTGTTTTTATTTCAATATTGTCGCCTAAATCTCAAGTACATTTTGTTCTAAGTAGCCCTTTCATGATTAAATGTCACTTACATGACAAAACCTTTAAGTATTTGATCACAATCACCACGGATGAAGACTCAACAAATGCAATTGAAGAGCAAGAATATCTTAGTGCAAGAACAATATTAGGATTTCCATCAGACTCGACATTAGGAAAGATGTTGGGAGCTACAATCAAAATCACTACCGAAAGTGCTGAAAGAGAAGCAACAAGCAGCTCAACAAATAGCAGGAGGCACCAAAAAAGAAGATAGCCATCTCAAAATCATTTAAGAAAAAGACACCACCATGCTAGCTTGTTGCCAAAGAAGTTTAATGCACAGAAGAAGAAGAAGTCACAAATGAGAGTAGAGTCAAATCTATTATTCTCACATTTTCACCCAAATCTACAAAGTAGAAGATAAGAAGTACTAATTTGGAGACCATGTTTGTCGAGTGAAGAAGTCACTCCCCCAAATGAAGGCAATGGGTAGTTACCACACAATGACTAAGATGGGGTCATCCCAACTTGATAGGAAAGTATTACTATGCAAAACAAAATGGATAACGAAAAAAAGTTGAAAAGAAAAAAGTAAAAAACAATAAAAAACAATAAAAAACAATAAAAAACAGTTGAAAAAAAATGATGAAAAAATACAAATTGTATTTTGCCAATTCTTCTTTTGAATTTTTGAAAAATCTTCAAGGGTGCTAATGAATGGGCACAAACAAGAATATATTTACCCATGTTTGGGTTTGATAACCTATATCACATCATTCTTCTACCCTCAAGTGAATTTTGGAAGGGGTTATGAAAGCTCCACAACATGGGGAGGAGATAAGAAGAAGAGAGGATAAGAAGAGGTTGGTAAGGATTTGGTGGCCATGAGATGTGGAGTTAAATGATGGAGAGGAGAAGAGTTCGCGGTCTATCGATACCCTGTTGCAAAGATGTAGAAACGGGGGGCTTGTATGCTAAGAAATAATAAGAAGAGAGGCCATTACCCCCGTCGGGTGGATCCATTCACCCGGTATCTATTCACTGCCGAAGCTCTCTGCCTCGCCACCTTGTTGCTACCGACATTGAGGAGAGAATATATACTGCCCAGGAGAGCTGGCTTAGGAGCATCGTGCTTGGCAGCACCCCACTGCCGTAAAGTCCTGCCACCGTGGTGAAACCTTCCTACCTTCAAGAGCCGTAGATCACCGCCGCATCCCTACCTCGCCGGAGCTGCCCTTGGTAAGTATAGCTGGAGCCTTGCTGCCGAGCATTATTAGAGCTTGTGGCCGACGAGGGGAGGAGAGCCGAAGCCCTGTCGTGGAGTGTTGCCGGAGTTGAACCATTGCTGCCTCGCTGCCCCTTTGGCCGTTGTTTTGAAGGTCGCCATCATAGGAGTTTCGAGATAAGTAACACATCCAGAGCAAAGCCTTAAACCACCCCTTGAAGTGTTGCTGCCAAGGGGCCATCACATCCAGAGTCTTTGTTGCCCCAGCCTTGGTGTCCTTCACCGGAGAGCCGCTGCCGTGAGGCGCCCTGTTGCTGCTACACTGCCACGAAGGTGCTGTCCAACCGAAAGATCACTGCCTTGCCATTTACAACCTCGCTTCCACAAAGAACCACGAATGGGAGAAGCAATGAGCCATGCCGTGGAGCTTTACTGATGAATTGCTGCAAATTCACCCACCAGCTTTCCTACTGCCGAAGAGTTGTCGCTGCGAAGCTCGTTGAGAGGAGGTTGCTCCTACTTCTTCCCGCCTTGCCTTGCCACTCACTGCTGCGAAGGAGTTTGCTGGAACATTACTGAGGAGGAGAGAAGCCATACTAGTCGCTGTTTCGTTGCGGTCATGAGGAAGCTGCCACCACAGATTTGCCACCGTCCCTCCCCGCTGTACAGCCTACTAAAGTCCATTGAAGACCGCCGTCTGTTGCCTCTCCAAGATGCTGATGAAGTGCACCAAGGAAGAGAGCCATAGTTGGAACCGATTTGCTGCTGTGTTGCTTGCTACTACCGGCTAGAGGTGTTCAACACCGGAAGAAGGAGAAGCGTAGCGGGAGTTTTTCAACTTTTTGCTGCCAGCCTGAGGTTTTCTGTCCCACTGGAGTTGCTCCACCGACCTCACTGTATTGCTCTCTACTGGATTAGTCGAGCTCCAATCGCCAAAGGTCGCTGCTGTGCGCCGTCTTCGCTAGAGCAGGGTGCAATCGTTCAACTCTCTCGCCGTTTTACGGTGACTAGCGTCCGCGGCTGATCACGGGAGCTCGCCTATTCGATTCTACTCATCGATACCTTCCAAAGACAACACTCAAGAGCCGCCAGGAAGTTATTGCCATTGCCGGGGATGAAACTCAACGCGAGCGGTGTTGCAAGGCAGAAAAATTTGGGAGGGATAAATGGGTCCCTAACTCAAAATGGTGTGCAAACCTTCAATGAATGTACGAGATGTTTAAGCTTTATCATTGTTCTACGTGAATGATATTAATATTCAACACAAAACAAACATATTAAAAAATTTAAAAATAATAATTTTTTAAAAATAAAATAGACTCGAGTCTCTCTTAAAAGTACAATAGGGGCTACCCTCTTAACAATAAACAACAAATATATGGAGCAATAAAAATAGAAAACACATCAAAAACATTATATTTTTCTTGCGAGTCGACTTTGAACTCCATTGCTCAACCTATTCAGTTCTATTTACAATTATAATCACATGCAAAACATTTCATTAAATTCACTCATTATTTCTTGCAACAAAGTTTTATAACATTCAATTCACACCATCCACAACAATTTATCACACAATAATATCCATTACATTTGGTAGGTCCATGTGTGCATGGTACATCGCTGCTCTTCTACTGTTCCGACAGCGCACAGTCATCCAGATTCTCACCTACATATATAAAAAAATGTTATTAACAAGTGTTTTTTGTCTAGAAATAACTAATAATAATAAAACTGGCACAAGAAAACTAACTTTCTTGTTAAATAAAATCATTCTTATACTTTTGCATTACAAACTCTCATAAGGGCACTAATCAGGAGCTATCAGCCTCGGCTCAACAGCGTCTCATTCTAACTCATCAGATGCCTTGACAAATTTTCAAACTATCCCTTGTGCCGGAAAATCAATTTTCTTAAAGCTCTCTACTTCCTTAAGGCCGAGTTCTCTTAGGTAGGCACTTTTAGTACCCTTTGAATCCAAAAGTCTAGACATGCACTGCATTGTAATACCCGTAATCCTTTACACTTCTTTGGGATTGAGGAACTCAAAGATAGAGTTGTTAGGATTCTCGAGAATGGAATGACCCACTCACTAATCCAGAGTCCACTTTACGGGCACGTGCCTGCTCATGGTTCACATGAGTTGACTTTCCCTTCTCTCACATCTCACTGGAAAACCCAAAAAAATTATTTGTACATATGTCTGGGTAGGGATTGTAATGTAATAGGCCCAAAGGCATTATGATCTGGATCTGAGTTTTCAAAAACAAACTCGATGGATCTCATCCTTAAGGGTTATTAATTTAGAAATTCATATGACTAAATGACCCTTGTGAAATGTGATATGATAAGTCTACTACTTGACACGTCCGTTTACCTATTAAAAAAAATCACAATAGAGTGAAGGAGCCAAACTAGAAATGAGTCCTACACAAACCTTTTAGAAATTTCAATCGTGTCCGCTTGCTTAGGCAGCGAGCTCCTATTCTGCACCTACACATCAAAATTAAAAGATAATGCCCGCTATGATGCATTCACATATCCTATATCACACTCACATCAAAGCACACATCACATCAAGTCACATCATGATTAACTAAATCACAGTGTAGTCAATTAGAAACTTATATTTAATTTACCTAATTAGGTCATTAACATTTATTTCAATACAATTCAAATCACATAAATTTACTTTATTTACAATTAAATTATTTTATCATGCCAATCAATCAAATCATAGCATGTTGTGCTAATAATTATTAATTTTAATTAATTAGGTCAAAGTTAATTATAGCTTACATCATCAACAAATTGCAATGACTAGGGTTTGTCACGCGGTTCGGGTCTCAAAGTTGGCAATTGACGATGTCCAAAGTTCAATCGGGTTTGGCTGGACGAGTTCGGCAAAAATCCAGCGATTTTTTATGAATTCCAATGTATCGGTTTTCTAGAGATTTTTGACAATTTTTTGGCAATTTTTGATGATTTTACAACAATTTTCCTATGACTTTTACAGTGAGGAGATCGAGGCTATGAGTCAACACCAGCTTGGCGAGCTCAATGCAACCACGGTGGTGGTGAGGGTGACAGGTGGCAGCTAGGAATGCTGGGGGGTGGCTCATTGGATCTTAGGCGGCTTCGTCGGTGTCGATCGCCATGGTGCAATGGCCGGAGGAAGCATCGACAGCAACAATCAAGGAACCGATCGAAGTTAGGGGGAAAAGTTGGGGTAAGGGTTTTGGGTGGTACTCTCATAAATAAAAGTTGACTCGAGTCTGATTCGAGTCAAAATTAATAACTCACTCTTAATAAATTCAAAACAAATCCAAAAAAAGTTTGAAAATCTCAAAAAATATAATACACTCAATAACATCAAAATGACATATTCTATAACTAATAACCCACCCAAATTAGTATATAATACGTCCTAATGCATTATTTAGTTTAAAAATAATTCTACTATCAAATAAGTAAAGTAATTGCATACTGTCATATACTTTGATAAATAGTTTTTCATCATTTTTCTAATGCTATCATCATATATTCGAATACACTTGGACCCTCATCTCTCATAACGCAATGTTGGCCTCGTCTCAGTACGCGAGTCATGAAACTGGTTCAACTTGAACTGACAGCTGAACTGACTAGCTTGCTAATATAAAACTCGGCATCAAGTCACGGGTTTTACAGATAGACCGACCCACTAGTCAGTTTTGTTTATTAACCCGAACCTGGTTCGGTTCGGTTCAACTCGGACCAAACACTTTTCAAAATTATTTCAGCCTCTTCTCATGTCTGCTTACATGAAAGTTAGGATCCCACCATTTTTCTGCATTCAGGACGCAACGGTAAAGTCTATTTAATCATTAGAATACTGCAAGACCATCTTTGAAGCCTTTTCAAGGGATGAACTATATATGGAGTCAAAGAATTAAAGTGGCAAAAATCTACTTAAGTTTTATAATTTGGAAAGAAACAGAAAATTAGTTGATTGTGAATACTAATCTCATAGTGAATTGACTTAGAGATTCGAGTTGAACTCTAAGTATCCACGTAAATTTTTTGTATTTTTCCTTGCTCGCAACACACTTTTATTTTTAACTCGAACAATTTTTTTGCATGACAAGGTCTCCTTTTGTACCACTCGATTCCGCTCGAAGCAAAGCAGGTGATTTATAGCGGTGGAAATCCAGCACAAGAACAATATATATATATATATATATATATATATATATATATATATATATATATATATGAATATGTTACCCTATAGGTTGTATTATGATTGGTTAAACCTCCTATTTTTTATGAGTAATTTTAAATTTTTTATTAATAAGAGTAGATTTAATGTGCTAGAAAAGAATTATGATGGTCTAACATAGCTCATGAAGAATTTTTTTCTCCCGAATAGTAGGTACGTGGTTGACAATTGTCACAGGTTTTAGCATGTCATAATTTTCTTCCTTAACGTGTTGTGTGCTTATTTTATATTTATATAATATATTAGGTCAGTTGGATGCCCAACGATGCAATATTTTAATATTTAATACTTACCGTAAAAAAATAATATGTGGTGAATAAGCCGTAGCTTTGCTTTTAGAGACTAAAGAACAAGTCTGACAATGTCATGAAATTCTTTGAACTAGTACTATCAGGAATACCTTACCCCTCATAATCATGATCAAGATATTTGTCCTCATCTACTTATACCTCACAGTTATGGTAAAATAGTTTACTACTTTAACAAATGGATTAAATGTCCTTTTTACCTATTATTCAAACTTGATAAGCCTGCGTTCGGGGGTGATTAAGTTGTAGAACATATTATACAACCGTTTCTTTATGATATGATGGTTATTTAGCAGTAAGAAAGATATTCTTGATTGACTAATTATATATATTTATATTATTTGCCTTCATCTTTATGGTTAGACATTAAACTAATGAGAAGACAATAAATTATATCGTCTATTCTTGGTTTAACAAGAGCGCTTATCTCTAAAATCCAAATTTATCCCTAATATAAACCTTACATAAAGTAATATCTTTACTATTTATTTATAATAAAATGTATATAAAAAGATATTTATTTTTGTTCATATAATTTGAATAAACAAACTAAAATTCATGTATCAACATGACTGACAGACCATGGACGTGGTTCTCGACGAGAGAATGACAAATATTTTTAAAAACAAGGTAATATTTATGTTGGCCACCCTTAGAGACACTCATATGCATGCCCGACAATAAACGGAGCTCCACGTTTTGGGCTACTCAGCGCATGTGGACACCGTTGGGCAGACGTGGTGTGCTATTAGTGGGTTATTGTTTCTTCACATCAGAGGCGATGGCATGCATAAATATTTTTTCTCGCAGTACGATGAGAGGCCCACCGACAAGGGGCATCAGAGCATCAGCAGCGTGATCCAACCTTCCGGTTTGCACGTGTTCCTTACCCGTAAGCCATCCCAATACCTTCTCACTGCATGCAAACCCCGCCCTGAAAAATCATAAATTTCTTATTCGTCCGTATCCTCATGCATTCCAATGAAATTAACATGGACACTGCATGCCCACATATTAAAGGGTTATCTGCTTTTTTTGCGCCCCAAACAAGATAAACTGCACCCATTGTTTTTCTGCTGAAAACAAAGGTAGATAGAAATCGGGGAGAAAATGTTGGGCTAAGGAAGATAGTGAGAGGAGGAAGAGTTAATATGTCCCATTTACATTTGTTAGACACTACTGGTTTCCACTCCTTTATTTTGTTGGTTCTGCATCTTGAGTTTTTATCTGACCTTAATATAATTTGAATGGTCCAAAATCATAATGCAACAGCTTTTTTGCCATGTTTCCTTCTTCCCTTCCAATGTCCGGCCTGATCTGTGCAGAATAAAGAGCTGAAAATAGAGAGAGGAAGAGGCATGGAAAGATTACTAGATGATAATGTTGAAAGCCCCAGAAAAAGAATGAAACTCTTCGATCACAAGGAGTTGGAAAATAAAGAAGACCAAGGTGGGGAGATGGCCAAAAGAGATGAAGAACATAGCTCAGGTGAGAGCACCGTGGAAGAGATGAAGCATGAGAAGAGATCCGGCAGCATTGGAGGATCGGTTCGACAATATGTTCGTTCCAAGATGCCTAGGCTTCGTTGGACTCCTGAGCTTCATCTTTGTTTTGTTCATGCTGTTGAAAGGCTAGGAGGACAAGAGAGTTAGTGAATTTCATTTCCCTTCCAACTTACTTCAATAATACTTTCTTTCGAAAAGTTGAGATTGTAAGCATGAAGCTCATTGGTTTATTCACACATTCCCACCTTGTGATTTGTAAAAATTAAATTATTGATTTCAGGGGCTACACCAAAGCTAGTTCTTCAATTGATGAACATCAAGGGGCTCAGCATAGATCATGTGAAAAGCCACTTACAGGTGATCAATACATATGCTCAATATGCCTTGTTCGTGATTTATCTTGCCATATCACAAAATTAAAGAAAAAATAATATTGTTTTATATTTATCGGAATGGCCATTTCATAAATCAGATGTATAGAAGCAAGAAGATTGACGATTGCGGACAAGGTAGAGAAATCATCCACATCTCAATCAGGAAATAGCAGACTTACAAATCAAATTTAGGGATAAAATTTTCAGTTCAGTAACTGCAACTTGATTCGAATGCAGTTATAAGTGAACAAACTTGGAAAGCAGATCAAGATGGTGCATCTCCTATCTACAACCTTAGCCAACTTCCCATGCTACATGGCCTACATCCACCTTCGTGCCATAATTCTATCTTCAGGTATTTTATAAAGAGAAATAAATTAATTAATGAGATACCAAAATTGCAGGCAGATTAACAGTTTTGATTTTTGATGTCAATAAGTTCGTACATGATATTACTTTCCTCTTTAGGCATGAAAGGATTTTCAATCTTGCTGCTCCAAACCACCCACAAAAATTTACCCAGCACACAAAATCTAACATTTCGGATGTGGGTCTATACGGTTATAATGGTTTGAACGTGAATTGGAAACACAAGGCTGCTTGCCGTGAAATTTCATTTAACCAAACCCAAGAAGGAGCTTCCTGCACAAGTAAATTACCAGTGACATCCATCTTCGGTAGTAACGATTTTCGAGAAAGAAAAGTGGATTTCTACACTGGGTCAGGTTCAGCAGATATCATTCATCAAACAAACATAGAGTGCTCCCCAAAAGGAGAACAAGATGATATGATCTGTGGTAAAAGAAGTACTCATAGTTCTGACCTCGGCTTAGATTTGTCATTGACTCTAAGGGTTGGAAGTTCAAACCATACAGCAGAAAACGGAAGATGGAAGGATGAAATAATTAACAGCGACTTGAATCTGTCCTTATGCCCCCCAAAAATCTGATCTAAAAGTAAAAATCTAGACTGAAAATTAAGAAATAGTAGAGATGATCTCCTCAAGCAGTGAACGAGCAAAAAGTTGAAAGAAATGCATGCATAGTTGAACCACAAGAACATGCACCGTCGGCGGGCGCCAATTGTAGTGTAGATGATCTTGCCAGACGAACAACAGTTAGCAGTGAGACCTCAATTACTTGTCCAGAAGACTTATCTCCTTTTTTTTCGCGTGTATTTTATGTACAAAAATTATTGAGCCAAAATATCGTCTCCCCAAAGGAGATTTCTTTTCTTTTCTCTTTTTTTCCTCCCCTTTTATTTTCTTATATTTTTGAACAAAGCCGGAAGGGATTTTGGTGATTCTTTAAATACCAATCAGATGTCATGAATCAATTCCAAAAATTCTAAAAAATATTGCAAGAAAATTAGTAGATTCCGGAGTCGGATTTTTTCCCTACTTTGAATTGTGGCTGTTACTACAAAATAGGAAATTTTGGTGTCAACTTTATAGGAAAAAAACAAACTGCACGACAAAACAAATATTCTAGGGTGCTCACTAATCCAAATAAGTTCACTGTCTCAAATTTTGGAGATAAATTCTCATTAAATACACTAAGTTAGAGATAGATTATGATTTCAAAGATAAGCTCTCATAGAATGAGCTGGATATAATGATATAATCCCTTGATAAATACCTTGACATTTATAAGTGGGCAGTGCGGTAAAGTTTCATTAGCTGCACGCCTTTACCAATGAGTGATACATTTTTCTCTTGTAAATTAATGGCATATTATGTATAAATATGGGTAAAAGCATACAAAATTAGCCTCGTATCTAACACCTGTAAAAATAATATCTACTATATCAACAGGGATGTATGCATGCAATTTTTAAATTTTGTAAACTATTTGTTAAAAGATTATTTAGCCCATTATATAATATTTAGGCCAAATTGTTATTCTATGATAATATTAAATGGTGGGCTCGAGTACATGTGGACTAGCTCCATGGGCCGAGAAAAATTTTGACGATGAAATTTCTTAAAAGTGGGTAAATTGTTAGATTTCACCAAATCAATTCCACATCCAATACTTGCTAAAACAATACATAGTATATTAGATAGGTGTTACGACCCAGCTAAAAGGGTAAACTAATAGGCTTAGTTATCTCTTCAAAAATAGTTAACTATGTTCGAGATTTATAATCTATTTTCACTTATAAATAGGATCTTATCCCAATAGGTATTAGATGTGAGACTAAGTTGAGAGACCTCATAATCCACCCACCTTAGAAAATTTCAATCCCAAAATTCTTATACTTGACCTATTGATAGCCCTAGCTCACGCACTTTTTTGACCTGTAAGTGGCATTTCATCCAATGTCCTTAGTAAAGCCGACCATCTAACATGGAACCTGAAGGCTCTGATACCATTTATAATGACCTAGCCCAAAATATAACATAATAGGCTAAGTCATTTCATCAAAAAGTGGTTAACCAAATTAAAGATCAATAGTCCACTCCTACGTATAAAAATTTTAGCTCACTAGCTATTAAATAACGAACTAAGTTGAAGGATTTTATAATACTCCCACCTTAGAAAATTTCATCTTTAAAATTTCATTTTTAGCCTCAGCCTACGACTTTATTTGGCCCGTGACCAGTAGCCTAGCAACGTCTCTAATCCAACATACCATTTAACACACAATTAGGAAGCTCTGATGTCATTTGTAACAACCCAACCCATAATGTAACACAATGAGCTAAGTTATCTCTTGAAAAGTAATTAATTAAATTTTTGATCTATAGTTCATTTATCACTTTCAAACGGGATCTTATCCTAATACATATTAAATGTGAGATTAAGTTAAGAGATCTCACAATAAGTATAGATATAGATTTTTTATTTTAATTAATCCCAATTGAAAAATAAATTGCACATCATATTGCACTCGGGATAGGCTCTTACATTACACTTCTAAGAGTCAATATTTCTTCAAACATGATCATATTATATGCAAAAAATAATAAAGTGAGGTAATATAGTGAACTTTTATTCAGTTCACAAATTTTAACTGTATTGACACAAGATAATTTCTAACCCAATCCGAACACTTAATCGTCATCTTAATTTTTTATACCCCCCGTGGATCATTTTTCTAAAATCAATTTCATCCATTATAAGATGATCTTTAGACATGCAATTTAACTCATCCTCAGCCTTTCACACCACTCGAAACACGTAAAACGTCCATATCAATTATTTATTATCTCATATAGTTCACCTACTCACCCATATGACCATGTACCAGAGTTTGCATCTTAACCCTTGGTTTTCGCATGATCATTAGTCACACAACTTATTAAATTTGTCCCCACATTATTATCATAAACACTGCATGTACGGAAGTCATTTTCAAACTTAGCATTATCTTAAGATGAACGCTCGAGGTTTTATCAGTACCCATCGATTCAAACAATCCCCAATTTAGTTGTTATAAAGTCTAGGGCCTACCATTTAAGCTTTGACTTAATATTTATAAAACATTAAAACCATGCATTTTAGTTTTTATTTCACTCATCTTTCTTTCGTAACCATATTAATCATTTTCCATATGTTAAGAGCGTCAAATCACAATTTGATAAATTTATCTAATTTCCATAATAAACAAAGGGATATTAAAACTCTCTAAATAATGATTAAATGGACCTGATCAATTATTTCCTCAATTCCAAAACATCTCATCAACAATTTCTCCTACTTTGAGTAATTAAAGACAATCTATATTATTACCCGAACTGGAATATATGTATGCATATGTATAACTTGACATAAATATTTTCCATTATCAATATAGACATATTATACACATCAATCAAACATTTACACATACCACATCATTAATAGAAGTAAATACCTGTTAAAGCATTAAACTTTATTTAATAATTCATACATAAAAACGAAAATTTCCAAACTGAAGCTTCACGCCAAGGAGCAGATTTAGTTTGCGCAAGGGTGTAAGATTACTATTTCTCTCGTAAAGCTTGCACAGAGACCAAGGTCAATAGTGCAAGGGCTCATGGTTCTGTTTCCCAACGTAATATTAACATATCCTTCGCACTAAGGCACAAATTCTTTTGCGCAAGGGTGCAAAGCGAATATCTAATTTTCAACAATTTGTTCAAGGGATAAACAAAATCAAAATTAGATGAAATTTTAACCAAGACTCTTTAACACCCTTATTAACATTCCTAAAAAGAAAATTGCTAAAATAATAACCCTAAACCTATGGACCATAATTATATTCTTATAGGTTAAGTTTTCTTTATAAAAACTATGGCGTAATGAGAAATATGACAAACATGTTCTAAATTCAATGGAACTTGATATACCCTTTATTTACATCATAACTGAGAGTTAATAGTAAATTTTGGTTGAAAAATATTGGACCTTTAAGGATTTCACCGTATCCTTTCCTTTTTCTAATTCAGTTCATGCAAAGAACAAAACTATATATAAATCTTAATTTTATTTTTATGCTGTAAATTATAAAATACCTCCACCCTAATTACGTTTAACGTCCTAATCATGATGTACATGTATCAAATTAAAAATAGTAACTTCTCAGCATGAATACATGCATAGCAAATTATCACAACACACAAAATGAAGACATACAATGATCATGATGCATAAATTTAATTAATTAAACTGATTTAAATTATATTCCTAACTTCTTTCTTCCAAATGTTTCCCTAAATGCGCATTCAAATCCTATTTCTTGATATGCAAACCACCCAGAAGGATGAAGAACCAGGAAATAGAGAAGAAGAGGCAACATGAAAGAGAGAGAGAGAGAGAGAGCGACTAGGTTGGGTAGGCTTAATAGGGGTCGACATCCTCCTCTCTCGTCCTTATATAGTCCTCCAATTTCTCCTTTCTTAAGTTGCCCTTTTTGTAGCAACTACATGACATATTAACATATTAAAATCACAGTGCAGGTACGACACCACTAGGTGTCAAAACATGAACAATAACAAACCCTTAAGCTAATGTGCATCTAAGACTAAGTCAATGCGCATCTAAGACAACACACGCAACTTCACACACAATTTGCACATGATATGCTCGACAATCTAGGGTTAGCCTCGTGCAAACATGACACCTATATGGGTTTAAGTTACAAAGGACACTCCACCCCGGATAAAATCCAGCAATCTCCTTGTAACTAGGACAGTGGGAAAAAATCCTTAGACAGCACAACCTGGATAAATATAATAATGTATACAAATAAGCATTAACATGGGTACATACAACATATTATGATATAAATATTACAACCTAAGGTACGGGGGCTATAGTCATCTAAGCTACCACCTCTCATACTTAACACCGCAATCATTTTTAAATGTAGAAATTATGATCATCTATGCCACCATTTCTCACGCGTAAATTTCTTATGTCACCTCCCAATTGATTTTTCTCCAAAACGGTTAAAACATACGCTCCTCTAATCCATACTTCAAGCACTTAATCACCTTCATAAAATATATTAGACCTGCAACCAAGAAAAACAAGTGAAAGCGCATTGACAATCTGAAATATCCACCTAACATAAATTGTCATTCAGTCCCAAAAATAGATAACAAATACATAACTAGTCCATAGACATTACAATAAAAACTTTAACTTTAACTAAATTATACAAATGATAAAAACATCATCAATAAAACCTTCTTCAGATTAAATCATCAAGAAAATAGAATTTGATAACGGAAGCATATCTATATCCATAATAACAAAATGATTCTTGATTTCTTCAGGTTTTGATATTCCAAATTCAGCACCGGTTCTCTAAAGCCAGAGTTCCTAGATGATGGGATACCAAAAAAAAAACTACAATGCAAATTTGGGTACTACAACCATATTTATTAGTATAATAGTATTTATCTTTATTTTTCATAATTTCAATTTAACCCATCATAAATTAGAGATTACAAAAACGGCATCTACACATATTTATCCATACACATCTTAAATATATGGTATTTCCACATATTTATCTTAAATATTAATGGTTAATTTACCTTAACTTTATTAGATCAATTTAATTTAAGCCCAAACCTTGTTAATATCATATGATACAATTATATACTTGTATATATACGTTCAAAATCTAACAATCTCCTACTTGGACTATATATATAAAGATAATTGTATATTAGCTTATGAGCTCCAAAATAACACACACTATTATTTCAAAATAACAATCTCGTCCATTAATTATGTTACCATAGGATCAAGGTGACTTTTGTTATATATATCGTAACTAAATCCATCTATGGTCGCATACATCAACATAATTAAATGACAGATCCAGTATGGATGTGCAACATGAAAATTACATATAATTTGATTTAAACATGTCTATTTTCAACTGGTCCAACTTAACGAGATCATCAAAATAAAGTGAAACATAAACCAAATACTGCAATTCAATGCAAACTCATACTAAAGTAACATATTATCAAATGATACAATACCCAGACGAACAATAAGCCCATTAAAGACCTTAGGCGGTAAACTTTTAGTAAGCGGATCTACAACTATGGAGTTGGTCCTAATATGCTCTATGAAGACTTTATTGAAACTTTATTATTTTAAACTCTTTCTTTTACAACAAGGAATTTGATCTATGTATGTTTTGATTTAGATGAATTCCTATTATTATTTGAATATAATACTTTAGATTGATTGTCACAAAATAACTTAGGTGGTCTTTTAATATTATCAATAATGTGCAGCTCTGTGACAAAATTTCGCAACCATAATCCATGATTAGATGCCTCATAACAAGCTAAATGAGAGAATCACTTAATGAAATTTGTGATACCATTGACGAGAAACTTAGCTTAAGTCCATGGATAGATTTCTTTAATTTACAAACCATATTCTTTAAATTTCCCGATACAAAGTTTTCTAGTTGCACCATATAAATTATTTCATTAATGTCACCATTTAGAAACGCAGTCTTTACATCCATCAGATGTAACTCAAGGTCAAAGTGTGCTACTAATACCATAATTACTTTGAATGAATCATTTGATGAAACTGGAGAAAAAGTCTCATTATAATTGATGCTTTCATTTTGATTAAAGCCTTTTGCAACAAGACAAGCCTTATATATTTCTACATCACCTTTCGAATTCCTCTTACTTTTAAATATCCATTTACAACTAATAGGTTTCGCACCTTCAGGCAATGGAACAAAATCCCAAACGTCATTAGCTTTCATGGACTTCATCTCTTTATTCATGACATCAATCCACTTTTGTAAATTAGAACTCTTCATGGCTTGATTAAAGTTGATTGAATCATCTTCCACCATTCCAATGTTATCCTCATGTTCTTGGAGAAAGATAGTATAATCATCTGAAATTGCATTTCTCTTTTCACGTGTGGATCTCGTCAATGACATTTTCTCTTGAGGCTGTTGAGTTTGAACTTTAGGTATAACTTGATTAGAGAGATTCTCAACGTTGTCTTATACTTCTGGTACTATTTCTTGAACAACATCAGGAATATGATCCTGATCCTGTTTATTGCTAAGAACAATCATAAGAAGAGAATCAGATTTTTCTTTAAAGACAAAGTCTCTAACTTAATTTCCCTCTCCAAACTCAACATCCTCAAATAACTGGGTATTTCCCTCTCAAACAATGACCTTATTGTGGGATCATAAAACTTATACCCTCTAGACCATTCAAAGTACCCAACAAAATAGCTGCTAACTATTCTTAAATCTAGTTTCCTTTTATTTGGCCTATAAGACCTTGCCTTAGCTGGGTAACCCCAAATGCGTAAATGCTTAATATTACATTTCTTTTCCAATCCATAATTTATAAAGAGTCTTAACTGTTGCCTTTGTTGGTACTCTATTAAAAAGATATACTGTTGTATTTAGTTCCTCACCCCAGATTGAATCAGGTAAAGTAGTATGAGCAATCATACTTCTTACCATGTCTTTAATGTTCGGTTTCGTCTCTCAGCAACATCATTCATGCTAGGAGTACCTGACATTGTGTATTGTAGGACAATTTTGCACTCTTCTTGGAATTTGGCAAATGGTCCTAAACGTTGTACACCTGATCCATCATATCTACCATAGTATTCACCACCACAGTCAGATCTGATAGCCTTAATAGTTTTGTCAAGTTGGTTTTTAACTTCAGCCTTATATGTCTTAAACACGTCTAATGCTTGAGACTTCCATGAATTAGATAAAAGGTAACCATAACGAGAATAATCGTCTATGAACATAATAAAATATTGTTGACCATTCCAAGAAACCGTAGGAAATAGCCCACAAATGTACGTATGTATTACTTTTAAGACGCTTGAAGATCTATTCGCACCTAGTCTTCTTATATTTGTTTATTTTCCCTTAATGCATTCAATACAAACTTGAAAATCCGATAAATTAAGAGAATTAAGAATTCCATCTAACATAAGTCGTATAATTTTTTGTTTAAAAATGTATCCTAAATGCTTATGCTAGAGTAAAACGGAATTCTCATTAGTTAATTTTCCTTTTATGCCACTTAAACCTACATCAAAGTTTCATTTAAAGATACAATAATTTCAAGTAAATATAAATTATCATAAAAAGATAAGAAACCCATACCCATAATATTTTAATTAAGAAAAAGACTAAACTTATTATTTCTAAATGAACAAGTTAACATTTAGAACATTAAGATGTATAATTTGCTCGCATAAAAAACACATGAAAACTCTACTGAAGAGCCAAACAGTTCTTTTTATAAACATTTGGTATTCATAACATATCTTTTTCATATTCAAAACCATAACAACGCCTTGACTGATATGGGTAGCACGCAAGAGTGATCAATGATACAAAAGAAAATACAAGATAGTTCATTCCAGCACATGGCTAATGAAAAGAGATGCATCAAGCTTTTTAGTACGCTTACGTATATTACGGTGGTTGTCACGTGTCTCAGATGGTGCCAACCGATCTGAACAATAGCAAAACAAGACACGAACTACTGCTTTATAATTTGATAATGCCCTACTCCAACACTAAGTTGGCAAAACGAATGAAAGAACCAAGCTTAAATTTCATTAATTTGTATGCTGCAAGCTTTAAAACTTACAACAATCCCTATATGTGTAAGAATATCTCAAAAATCAAATCAACCTTCACAAATTCTGTACCTTCTACTTTTTTTCAATCGAGAAAAAACATAGACCAACATTATCATTCAAAAGAAGATCGCTAACTATTGTTCAGAAGTACTGCCCCAATGTTGCATCAATCGGCTTATCCTAATCAAAAGACATTCTTGAGATATTTGTTCAAAAAAATTCCAACCTTGAAGTGCAAGAAAAAAATGATGCATGACCATGATATTAATCATGATCTGCTTGAAGTACAAAGCAAGCATAAATTAAAATTCAATCATAAAACTGATCGACACTCTTTTTACTCAACACGGAAATTTCAAACTTAATTATTTATCTCTATTTGTTTTCGATTCTCATAAACTCCCATCTTCATAGTCACGCAAGAATACACCCGATTGTATCCGAGGAAAAAAGGAGTAAATATAAGATAAGAAAGAGATGATATTGATGATGATGATATGTAGACAAAATTATTCGAACGTTCTTATGGTACAAAAACATGACAAAATATGAATATCAAATACAAAGCTAATAACTTCTACATGTAAATTATCAAAACAAATATATTCCGCTTTCACAATCAATCATTTTGCCCTGAATCCAGTTGGTTGAATCTACCTAACAAAAATATTAGACTCAACAAAAGTAAAGACAATAAGTATAGGAAACAAAAGCAACAAAATCACAACACAGGGAACAAAATCATAGCACCAGCCAGTAGGAACAAACGAAAAGGTGATTGATGCCGCCATACTGGTGAGGCAGAGAGTCGACACCGGTTGGAGGGTCATCGTCGCCACCAAAAGATTGGATCTTCGTTTGAAGGAGGGTTTATCGTTCAAGGAAGCAATTGATACCAATATGGGATGACAAATAAGATGGTAAGGGTCAAAGTGAAAAGAAACTAGACTAAAACTAAAACCCAAAGTCCGGTGTAAAAAGAGAAATTGATGATTTAATGGTAAGAACAAACACTTTACAATTCAATGGTACTTTATGTTGTTATAATTCAATGGTACTTTATGTTGGTCCCCCACAAGGGATGTGTCATGAAACTTTCTTATCCAAAAGTTACCTCAGGGTATGTTTTTTCCATTAACCTGTATATAAGTTACTAATCTCATCTATGACCGATGTGAACATAACCCAACAATTTTCCCCTCACACATCGGGGTGATCCCAAATTACCATCATCTGACCATCTCTTATTCATCAGATGGAACCCATAAAGTGACAAAATCCTTTTAAATCATAAAGTGGAACCAATGAAGTAGACTTTCACATTTGATATAGGTAAATATAAAAGCCCACCTGACTCTCATACCACAGTGGGGCCTAAAAGAGAGTTATGGTATGCTCAAGGGTGTGGTTGGTGGTTCCCTTGCCAACTCATGTTTGAAGAATTGATGAATAAAAATTAGACTTCTTTTTATTTTGGTTGATTTATAATTGTGGCTAGAGGAAACGATTTAAAGGCCGTGAAACTTTATGTTTGTATAGCTAGTTTATCTAATGTATTGTTGCATGTTATAATTAATATAACATGATTTATTTTATGATTAATAAATTCTTAAAATTATTTGTCATATTATGATGCATGTGCTTGCATTTTTTTATATCCTCTGCATTTTTGGGTAACGCTCAGCCTACTAAGGCGGGTCATTACCATACCACAATTGGGCCTAAAAGAGACTTGTAACAGGTGTCACATGCGTCACTTGCCACTTTTAAATCAAAAGTTAACTTAAGAAATAAAGTTTTCCTATTAGCTTATATATAAGTCACTAACTTTATCTACGATAGAAGTGAGACTAACTCAACACTTTATCAAAGTTTTATGATTTAATATTTTTTACTTTAAAGTCATATATACCATATGAATATGGGTTTGGGTGGGGAAGTGGTAAAAAAGTGAGCCATATAACTTAAAACATTGGGTTGGTTTAGCAAGAGCCCCCAAACCCCAATTCTAAAAGCTCTATCCCATTTTTTCTCTCCCAAATTCACTCCCTCCCTCCTCCTCTCAATGTCGACCCCGACTCCTCCTACAACTCTACTGCTTCCTCTTCTTTCCAACTTCATCTTCATCCTCCTCCCAATTAAACTGCCTTCATCCTCCTCCTAGTGATCTTCTTCCTCTTAAATCAGAAGCCTGTCCATCCTCCCAACCCAATTGTTGATCAAATACCTTAGAAGCCCATCCATCCTCCCAACCCAACTGGTAATCAAATACCTCTACAAATGTAACGACTTGCCCATTCCATGCCACGGGCCAAGTGTTACAACATAAAACTAAATATCTCTTTAATTAATTTTTTATTAATTTATCATCATAAATAAATTCATATGCAAAGTATAGTTAATGTTCAAATTCCAAGTCATGCCATGGAGAAATATAAGACACACAATGCTTGGAAACAACTAAGACCAATGAAACAAACTGAATCCCATTATCATAAAAACATACAATAAATATAATAACTAAAAATAAGAAACAAATCAAGATTCTAATAGCAAGGTCCTCTAACTACCTAACCCATTCGTCCATGTTTGCACCTGTGGAGGTAATTCCACATTAGGAATAAAAGAATTTAGCTTATAATTACAAGAAATAAGTCAATACATTCCACAACATAATTGATCAAGTTTTTATTAATCATGTGCCTAAGCCAAGCTCCAATTATGTCGGAATGGGTAGTCATCCCATTAACTTAGAATCTCATGTGTTCGCACATATGCTACATTGTTCATGTCCTATAGTTACCCATATTTGTCATTAGTTCACCCTATCTGCATCACAATTGCATAATGAACTATCTTGACCATAACACTATGTCACAACTTTTGGAATGAGGGCAAGTATATCATCTTTTAAATAATATTAAAAGTGTGATAATATGTCCGACTGAGTTAATTCTTTAATCCCAATTGTACTTGGTGTATGGTGATCAAATTTGGGTTTAGGCCGATTAGGGCTGCCAAATAAGAATATGTAATATTTTAAGTCATTATACGGAACATGATAGCTAATGACAGGTAGGATGCTAAGTACCCTAGGTTGCACAGGGAGTTCTATGTCAAAGACTAAACTAAGTAGAAAGAGAATGCATGACATGATAATGAACGAAATGATCTACACAAACCAATCATCCAAAACCACAATAACCAGTGCATCTAAAAAATAATGGCTAATATTTCTTATTCATGCGCACTGTAAATATTTATGAATGATATTTTACTACTCACATAATTTAATACCAATTAATTTAACTTAATATCTAATATAAGCAATTGCACACCTATTAATATCACTACACTACAAGGTATTTCTAACGCTCATATTAAATTATTAGTTTTAAATTACTCCATTATTTAATTCAATCCATTTCAATTTAATCACTTCTACTCAAGGCAAACTTATATATTGCCATATAACCAAGTTAACATCCAAGATATTCCTTTTAATAAACTTACTAACATGTGGTGCCCATATAAATAAATCGTTAGTTATATATGTTATTTTAAATGGTAAAAATTTTATATTATATAATTGCATGTACTTTACTCACATATAATTAACTCCTCAAATCAAACAGTATTTTTATTTTGTTTCTTCTTTTTCAACAGCTTAAAATATTCATTATTTAATTATGTCAAATTAATCATTCACAATTAATAATTACTCACACCACATAAAAATAAAACAATCAGCAACAAAGGCACAAGATACCTAACTAATTTCATAAAGTATGTTAACCGAGTACAAATAATAACTTGTTTATCATCCTAATTTACAGACATTAATTACACTAGTGGTGTCACCAAATTATCGCCAAAATTTTGGTGTTAGAAATATTTTTCCACCTAATTGTCTCCAAAATTTTGGTGTCACATATATTTTGTCACCCTTTCGCACTGTGTTTTGGTGTAAAATTTTTAAAATTCAAAAAAAAAGAGCCAACTCTTTTCAATTTTGCATGTGGCTGAAAAATTTTGGGTCACGTGTGTGCCCATTTATTGGCCACTCACGTGGCCAGACTATTTGTCCCCCCACCACACCGCCAGCCGCCATGCAAGCCACCCTTGCCGGCCCTCCACACCTCCTCCCTCGCCACTGCGCATCCTCCCCCCTAGCTGCTGTGCCATCCCTCCCTCCCCACTCACCCCTGCCACTGCACCTCCCCAGTCTCCGCCGTTGCGCCTCTGCCACCCCCTACGGCTAGGCCTCCCTCCCACTTCCCTGCTGCTGTGATTATTCATCCCCATTTTTGGTGATTATTCATCACCGTTTTATCATTAAAATTCAGAGTCAAACTCTCAACGAAATTTGTCACCAAAATTTTTGGTGACAAATTGTCAATGAACTATCTCCGAACACAATTAGACAAGAATACTCGTGTCACAGAAAATTTTGGTGTCAAATTCAGTAACACACTTTTTTTGTCATTGAATTTAATTCTTTTGTCACCGAAATGTGTGGTGACAAAAGGGCCAGGTGTTTCCTATTGGGCCCTTTGGGCCCCCACCCAAGCTCAAAAACCACTGATGGGTCCTTCGGGCCACTAAAGGGACTTTAAACAACTAAAGGAAATTCGTAATAGGTGTCACAGGTCTCTCTTAATCCAAAACCTAGCTCAAGGAATAAGACTTTCCTATTAACCTATATACAACTCACAAACAACCTCTACAACCGATGTGGGATAAACCCAACATTTCCACTAGTGTCAAAATTCTCTACACCAGTGAGTACCTAGTTTTAATTAATTTATACAACCCAGTGCCATAGCCAACATAGAAGTGTATGTAGGTTCATCTCTACTGTATGGCTACAGATTAATGATCCCCTTAAGCACCCATGAAAACCCAACTTGCAAACACAAGCCATTTAATATTTCCCTTCTACATAACTCTTATAAGAACCAAGGCCATTTACATGTATAGATCTATCTATCAAATAAACTAAATAAGCCAACTTTCATAATTTTAGCAGTTAACTACTAGATCATAGATATGAACAAAACAGAGGCCTCATGCCTCGGCATCGCATGGCACCGTGCTAGGTGAATTCTTGTCATGATAACCATGCCGCAAGGATAAAGTCCCCCTCTCAAGCCCTGCCCAGACAACATACCAATGCCAATAGTAAAACAAACAAAAGGTACATGCATGGAATAACAAGAGTTACTACTCGTGCTTACAGATAATACAAGGATATCAACAAGCATGAATTATCACTCCAAGCACAAAAAGAGTGATCAAACATACATTTACATCTTATTTGCATGAACCACCAACAACAAATAATGCTCCATCATGAATAAAACAACCAAACAATGATCCTAGTCATGGATACATGTATGATAATAAAGTGCAAATGACAGGAAATGGTGAGGTGTACCTATGCTAAGGAGTAGTGTATTTCCCTCCCTATGTGAAGGATGCTAAGATCAACCACGGTGTTCCATATGATTCGGGAAGGAAGAATTGTTAGAATCCATCATCATACGATAAAGATAGGAAACTGTATAACTACATAGGAAGCCACAAAGACATGGAGTTATGTGAAGGATGCTAAAATCAACCATGGTGTTCTATGATTCGGGAGGGAAGAATTGTTAGAATCCCTCATCTTATGATGAAGATAGAAAAATGTACAACTATATAAGAAACTGCAAAAACATGGAGTTACTCTAAGAGGTATAAGGAATTTGAAAAGAATTATAAAATATGAAGAAGAGATTCATTTATTGTTGGCTCTTCATTTCCTAGAGGCTAACTATGTTATGGTCTTTTGGTGTTTTGCATCTCTTGATATAAATATGTATCATATATGAACATACACAACTTAATGTATCATTGTGTGTTTACTGTGAAGTTTTATAATGAGTCTCTCCCCTCTCTCTCTCTCTCTCTTAGAGGAGGGAGAACCTTTCCTTACATGTTACAAGTCTACTGAATTAGAATTTTTTTTCTAGTTGGAAGATACGAGTCTTTTAACGGATTAGAGTTTCTTTTTGGTTGGAAGGTAGGAGTCTTTTTAATTAGAGTTTTTTATCTAGTTAGATATTGTGGTCGTTTCCAATTAAATGTGCATCCTAGTTAGAGATTGTTCATTTCATCTAAGGATTGGAATTTTCTAAGCGATGATGGGATGAGTTCTGTCTAATCTAGATAATGAAGATGATGTTTTGGGTTTGTCTGATGTAAAAGGGAGAAGGAGAAGAAAATTTTCTTATTCCTCTATTCCACCATTATTTATTGAAGATCTTGTTTATGTTAAGAATTTAATATGTACTCTTGAAGAAGATGTGTGTACTCATTATTTATTATAATTAATGGTTTGTGGTTTATCCTTATATTTTTGGGGTTTCCACGTTGAATTTGTGTGTTCTCTATATTTTATACTTTATTGATTTGCCTTGTCAAAACACACAGTATGGAGCTTGGGCTTTCGTGCATTAAAATCCCAACAAAAAAGACAAGATGAAGATACCCTTAATAAGGAAGAGAAGAAAAAAGTTGGAGAATAGAAAATGGTGCCTGATGCTCACTATACTAGGAGATAAAATAGTTTGAAAAATCAAATCCCACTTACAACTCCCAACCCAAAAATCTTCCACCTCTAACAACTTGGGGGACCAAGTCTTACCCTTACCTCTCACTCTCGCCCAAAACTCTACCATTACATGCCATGTTAGTCAACCCAAGAGACCCCTAGCCATCACAAGACCAAGGGGCTTGGCCTATTTTCAAACCTTAGCCAACTGAAAAAAAAAAGAAAAATAAATAAATAGACTTATAGGAAGACAATCATCAAATTCCACTCGACGGCACACCAAAGAAAATTCTTGATAACTAATTATTTCAATTCACAAAATTTATTTTAATTAAATAGTATTTATGATTCATTCCAAACTTTACAAAACCCCAAAAAATAATATAATTATTTTTGGGGTTTAAAGTGCAGCATGATAAGTTTAAGTCATCCATTCAAATGCTTAGTTAACCAACTTAAAGATCATTATGCACATCCCTACCTATAAATTGGATCTTACCCCAAAATGTATTAGATGTGGGACTAAATTAATTGATCTTACAATTCACCCACTTTAGAAATTTTGTACTCTAAATTCCTACACTTGGCTGCAATACACCTACTTAAAATTTTGTCATTGTAATTCCTACACTTAGCCCATGTGTAATGGCCTAGATCATGCCCTACTTAGCCAGTGTCTAGTACCCTAGCCCACGACCCTAATCTAACACACCATCCATTATGGTCCCAGATTGACTCTGATACCAATTTAACGACTGGCCTAAGTGCAACATGATGGGATTAAGTAATCCCTACAAAAGCTTAGTTAATCAGCTTGAAGATCATTATTCACATCCCCATGTAAATTGGATCTTACACCAGGACGTATTGGATGTGGGACTAAATTATGGGATCTAATAACAAATCGGTATAATGTAAGTGAAAAATTATTACCTTTATTTTTCTATGTTGGATTGATTCTACTATGAGGTCTTAATTTGTCCTCGTCAATAAAAAAAATAAATTTAATTTTGAGCTTTACAAGAAAAATATTAAACTAGTAAAGGATATATGGGGATTTTATAATAAAATTTTTATTCTTTAGAATGCAACATCTCATTTGTTATTGAGGAATTTATACTTTATAAGATATAAAAAGCCGAGTGATAAAATTATTTTCATTTGTGGTACTTACTACATCTTTATTTTGGTTAATTTGTTTATAGTAAGAGAAGTGTAAAACCCAAACCTTCAGTTCAATTTTGACTGGATTTTGACCTGATTTGGGTAGGATTTGGGTTGGTTTCATGGTTAGTTCAGCATTGATGCCTTGTATGTGAGGCCAGCAGGGTAGTGTTGCATGAGACAGGCTGCGTATATCATGATGTGCATGGGATGACACTTGAAGTGCAGGGACCACACTCCGTGTTAACGGCCATATCGGGTTTGCACATGTTTGGGTGTTAGGGTTTGATTAGGGCCTTAGCCGGATCTAGTCCTACATGTTGGGCTTTTTGGGATACGCATTTCATGCATTGGGAATCTTGGTTGTGTTTTGACTTGAGTTTTATTTGATTTCCTGATTGATTGTAGCGCTTGCGGGAGATTTAGGAATTCGGATCTCAATTCCCGTTTATATAGACTTCATTTGCCTTCATGTAAGTTTCAACATGCAATGAAGTCATCAAGAGCTTTCAAATGATATGTATATGTCATGGGATCCCTTAGGTAGGCCCCACATGGTCATTAGTCGGTGCTGCCACATGGCAGCACGCCACTAGTCGTGGCATGCATGCAGTTACACTATTTACAATTTAATGGTAAGAAGATACATTATTTACACTGCAAAATGAGAAATTTAGAATTTAATGGTAAGAAGATACATTGTTTATGATTCAATGGTACTCGATGTTAGACATCCAAAAGGGACTTGCAACAGATGTCACAAATCTCTATTAAACCCAAAGCTAGCTTAGAAAATAAGGTTTTCTAATTAGCCTATATATAAGTCACCAAACTTATTCACCATTGATGTGAGACTACCTTATAATTTTACCTTCACAAATTGGATGACCTTAATACTATCATTATCTAATAATCTCTTTTTCGTCTAACAGAACCCACATATCATTGGTGGCAAACTCCCATTTAATCATCAGGTGGAACCAATGAAGGAGACTTCTATATTCAGTGTAGGCAAACACCAAAGCCCACCTAGTTTTAATACCACTGTTGGGCCCTAAAAGTAACTTGCAATACGTATCACAGTTCTCTGTTGATCTGAAAGCTAGCTTAGAGAATAAGGTTTTCATAGTAGCCTATATACAAGTCACCATCTTCATCTACAATCAATGTGAGACTAGCCCAACAATTTCCCCTTCGCACATCAGGCACCCCCAAATGTAAAACAAGGATTTTCGGCCAACAGATTTAGTTTCAATTCAGTCTTGACTCAGATCGAGTTGCTTGGCCAATCCTTGTTGTTGCCTGGTTATGTATGATATGGTATGTGTGAGCCACGACCTTAGTCTCCCCGGTGCTCGGTGCAGCCCAGCTGGACACTACACCATCTCGGCTATTATTTTTGGTTTTCACTTGAGTTGAATATAGTTAGGTTTAGGATTGTATTTCTTGCGAGTCTAGGTTGTTTGCCATGTGTTGGGATTTTCAGACGATCCTAGCCATACAGGACTCACAACATGATTTCTCATGTCGCCCTGACTACCTAATGGTGTGAACCTTAAGTGTGTATGGTTTGGTTCTAGCACAAAGGCGCCCTCCCATTGCCCTTGTCCAAGAAAATGGGCTGCATTAGGGTTCTATTTCTAGCACCTTTGCACCAACACAACACCTATGCACCAAGCCCATTCTTGGTTTAGTACAACCCTACCTCCTACATCATCAGCCCATGCCTTTCGTGATTTGGTTTGGTTGCGGCCAATGCCCTTGTGCTGACAAAGTTTTCCATTTTCTTTTAAAATCTCACCTTTCTATACTTTTTACCCATTTCATTTGGTTACTCTTTCCCTCCCTTGCTTCCCAGCCTCCCAGCCTCCTCTCATTTCATTGGCTTCACCTTGCCCTCCTGAGCCTCTTCAAGATTTCCTAAGGGCCTAGGTTTGTATGTCTTGCAATGGGACGCCCCAAGAGACCTCCCTTTGGTGTGTTGGAGGTAAGTCTCTCCCTTCTCGTGTGTTGTGCTCGGGTTTTTGCTTCATGATGCATAGTTGTGTGCTTGTATTGATTTTTTGGATCTTTTTCTCATGTAGCTGTGTGTGTTAGGAGCACTTAAGAGTAGTTTCATTATTTATTTATGCTAATAAAAACAGTTATATATTATTGATCATGGAATACTCACGTGATTGCACTATCTTGGTGGATCTGCTATAACACTTGCTTTATGTTCTATTATTTCACTATACCACTTCCATCTTGTTCGTAAAAGGTAGATCTACAATGTTGATGAAGCAAGTTTCTCTTGTTTTGGCCTGTATCAGTATGTATGGAAATCAAAATTAAAGAAAGGTAGCAGCTTGACTCCTTGCGACAACATGTTCACCAATTTGCCCAATTTTGTCCCCCCTGTGTAGGTATCCTTTCTAACGGCCCTAATTTATACACTTGATACTTCATAAACAAGGATAATTACATTAATTACTTGAACATACATAATTAATAATACTTAACATAATAAACATATAAATTGTGCAGAAAGTAAAAATAACTACTGATCATTTCATTATATCATCATGAATATCCACTATATATATCCATATATCCAAATAAAATATATTTGTAGAAATACATACTTAGCATAAAGGTCAACTAAACTGTTATACTAATAAGCAATAAATTAAAATCCTAATAAGCTGAGTTCTACCATCTCGTCGCTCCAATGCTTCTACTTACCTACATGCAAGCAAACTTATCCTGCTAATACTAATAACAATACTGAGTCCAATACTTACATATGTGGTAAACAAGTAAATAGAAAATAAGACTAAGCTGCGAACGATTAAACAAGGTTAGAAACCAAGTAAATTATTGATCATACTTGCACATAACTGAACATGAATACAACATAAAATAGCTAAATAATGTATAACATGTACTTGAATATAACATGATAGTTGATAAATTGAATAACATAATCATTACATAACCTATAACATAGCATAATAGTTGATAAATTGAATAACATAATCATGACATATTTTTTGATAACTGGATAACTTAATTAACTAATTAATACTACTCATGTGACTTATTGACAAGCCCCGGTAGATTAACTTAATTATCCCTTGGTCATAAAAATAATTACTAAGTTTAATTACCCACGTGACTTACATGTAAGCATCAGTCGGATAACTTAACATAATAACTTGAATAACTGGGTTTAATATTAAACATGGGTGGTATGAACACACGCAGAAACACATGAAAACCCGAAAGCTACGTGTTAATCTTGGCACTTGGGTTGCCTCGACTCCTCATAATTTTAGTACATAAGTACATCCTATTAGTTATTGCAACTTAACTCAATATTAGAAGATGTGGTGGCTGCAACAAAACCTACATGACAACATGAATAATAACCACTAGTGATTACTAGTGTCGTAAAGACAATAGCCAAAGAATGTGGATTTTGGTCCTTGCTTAAGGGAGATGCGCCAAAGCCTATGGTGTATTATGTATACTAAACCATCATGATTTTAAACAAAACTAAATGAAAACATATTTTAAGGTCTAGGCCTTGCGCTTGGACTTAATACTTGAAAACTATACATTTAACTTGACACTTATATCTTGATGACTTGATTACTTATTAACATGATAATTTGTGTCACTATAACACAATAGCATGTTAGAAAACATATTATAAGCACCATTAATCTATCTAAACTTCACCAAATAGAGGTTCATAAAACACCCCAAACAATGAACAAACACGGACCTGGTCCGTGTGCTACTCAAAGATCTTGGATGCTGAGCTACAACGGTCCTAGTCAAACAATAACATAATTCTATGTCACAACCCAGACTAGCTTACGTGTCTACACACTGTCATAACATGAACATGATGTGATGTCATACTATATGCTAATAACACAATTAACAATCATAAAACATCATATAATGTTTAATCGTTCATAGACATAACATATGTTGAGCAAAAACATGATAATAAACAAAAAATTAGGATTAGGGTACGAGTGCCGCAGCACAGAAATCTCAATTACTAAGTGCCACAGCGCTCAGCCTCAAATTAGAAACTTTGCAATGAGTGTCATGGCCTGCAACTCGCAATGATAGGGTATCATGGCGCGGTATCACACACTTGTCTTCTTCTCTTCTTAGTGTCGCTGCGTTGTAACTTGTTGTGTTTGAGTACCGCGACGCTGGAGCTAAGTTTTCTATTCGAACTTCATTATCTTTTTCATTTTAACTCCAATTTTTATCAAACAAAAGCAAGATTTTAATGCTTTCGAACCATGAAATCATGTGTTATAACAGGATTTTAATCTAGTTTGATTCAACCTACTTTTTCATGATATTAATGTTTGAGAAACACATGTTTATTAAAGGTAAATTATTACCAAACATGCAACATCTTGTTTAATCATCCTAGATCACTACTAGGTCATTGAGATTACTTAAAAAACTTAATTGTAGCATGTTTAAATATAATTTAACATATCAAACGTAAATTTCATTGATTAGATAATTATGTAGAAACATAGAACATACAAGAAAATGTGCATGCAACATGTGGAATACATGAAACAACATGAGATATTAACATAATGCATGAATTTGTGCTAATTACATGTTTAACTTGTAATTACTAACCTCTTCTTCGATGTTGTCTAAATCTTGGCACCTAACCCTACTAGACACAAATCCCCACAAGAGAGAGAAGGTAGAGATAGAAAGAGAGGAGTGAGAGACTCCCAAGAGGAGGGAGGAGAGAGATGGCTAGGTAGAAAATAGGAGAGATCCCCCTTGAAGCTTTATATACTTCTCATCTTTCCTACTTGTCCTACACGTCTTCCAACTAATTCTAAAATACTAAACTATCTATAGACACCTATGTAGACCTTAAATAGGCAAACTTGTCCATATCCATTGACTATAATTAACTCATGAGTCCAATTATGATCTTTGGATATATCCGAACATGTTTGGCTTCACTTAAATTCTTGCAAAGGTGTAACATAAATGTTTAGCCTATTGAATAACTTGAAAGAACGGTGAACATCCTATAGGTGATATAGAGTTAGTTCACATGTGACCATATCCAGCTTGTTCACTGTAGCTTGATCCGTATCGGATTACTGATTCCTTGAAATTTAGACCAATTATTTCCAACCATGAATAAATGTTAGAAAAATAATCAACATGACTAAGCTTAATATAATAAACCAAATAACTTGAAAAGTTCTAAGTATCTTGACATTAGTCTTAACTAAATATACAAAAAAATTTTATATGGCTGAAAATTAAAGAGTCTTGTACTGAAATTTAGCTTGACCAATTATTTCCAACCATGAATAAATGTTAGAAAAATAATCAACATGACTAAGCTTAATATAATAAACCAAATAACTTGAAAAGTTCTAAGTATCTTGACATTAGTCTTAACTAAATATACAAAAAAAAATTTATATGGCTGAAAATTAAAGAGTCTTGTACTGATATTTACCCTTAAGAGAAGAAAATAAAAACTAAATAATAATGACAAAAAAACCAATTATTACATCCTTTGCATGCCATATTTTGGATGATTGTTGGGTTAGGTGTTGGTTATGTCTCACTAAAATACCAAACTTAGTAAAGGATAGAAAAAACCCCTAATCATTGTATATGGTTGCTATGTTTCTGGTATGTCTAGCTATGTTTTGAGTTTGAGCACCTAGTAGAGCCCCTAAAAGATTTTATAAAATCTGTAAACATTGTATAAGGATAGATTAATTGCCTACTCTCAACATATAAAATTTTGGGCTAATTAAAATCCATTTAGTGGGTAGTTAGTTGAGACTGTGGGAATGCACAGGAATGTAATGAGAAACCCTAATTGCCTAGCTCATGTTGCAAAATTTGTTGAACCAAGTGGGAGTGGTGAACTTCGTAAGAATGTATGTGTGTAAAAATGAAGCTGCTGATTTAATTTGACATGTTTTATGATATTCAGCCGTGTTGGCCTAAGCTTAATGCCTTGTGATGTATTTTAGAATCTTCATGATTTCTCACGGGTATTAAGATACCCATTTGCCATTATTATTTTATTAGTAGTTATTTTCGGACCACTAATCAAATTTTGATTACTAATGGTTTTCATTTATTTATGTAAGGAGTGTCCATGTCAATGACTAGCAAAGGCGGATGGATAAAGAGGATCATGGTGGGTGACTAAACATAAGAACCAGATCATGCATCCACATTATGAAAAACTCTAACACTTAGCTGCATTGGGAGTTTTGCCTCAATGTAGCTCAGAGTGATCATTGCATGTACAAATTCATCCTCTTAGTTGGTGAGAGGAGGGTGTTGCTTCGCCCATGACTCAAAGTGCTCATATTCGGAGCCTCAAGTGTAAGACCTTCCTTTGGTAGAATAATCAACATGCATTAACGGAAACACGATAAGGCTACCATGTTAAGCCTCATTGACGTTTGAGATCCACTTCCATAAAGTTTATACGTTGGTAGTCCAACAAATAGCTTTTTGAATTATTACATTAAGATTCAGTCTGTTCTTTAGGCCAAATTGGGGGCATTACAACTTGGTATCAGAGAGACTTATTGGACAATTAAGATAACTAACCTTTGGAATGTGTGTTGTATGGTATGATTGTGGTGTGTTTACGTTTTGGTTGTGTTACATTGAGCTGATCTACAACCTCGCCGGCATGTATGTTTTTGCTGTTTGGCTTTTATTTGTTTCAGTTATGAGTTTTTATGCAGACAAGTATGCATGATATTGATAGAGATTAACCCTTAAGACCAATCAGACTTAGTAGAAGTCACGATAAGTATGTGAAGAGATTAACTAAAATTCTTATCATGAAAAGGTTTAACTATGCTTGGAGTCATGTTCTAGAAAGACCAGGAGATAATGGAACCATATAAGTATTTACCGGACAATATATAGAATATCTTCCACTTCCTTCTCCTCTCCCTCCTTGTGCTTCTTTCTCTCTCTTTGCCTTGTCTCTCTAGTCTCTTATCTTTTCCTCCTCAACACCCCCCCCCACCCTCGAACATCCCTCTTCTTCTCTTTACCATTTCTTATTGTGTTCTGGAACAAAATGTATGAAAGGACATCCTGAGAATGTCCCTCTGTATGAATGAGTGATTGACATATCCTAGACTCCATTATCTTTGCATGACTATGTATTTCCCACAAAAATAATAAATTTATTTTGTTAGGGAAAGTTAAAATATTAAGCACAAACCAGGTATATAATTTTGAAATTGGGTATGCAAAAGTCATCCATTAATAGGGCCAAGGTGATAGGCTAGTAGAAACATGTGAAGCAGATTATGTGGCAAGTTTACCCCATTGGAGTTTGGGGGAGATGTAGAGAGTAATGCATGAGTGAATTCTCATGATATATTAGCAAGCAAAGTCCAATAGTGAACCCATTTTATATAGATCATTGTTACAACCACCTCTAATTATAGATCGATAGAGGTAATTGGGTCGTAAAGTGCCTAGACATAGATGAGATGATATGACATGTATGCTATTGCCCAGAACTCGGAGTGTAGATGTCAAGACCTTACCCAATCAGTGCAAACTAATAGACTTAGTCATCTCTTCAAAAGTGATTAATCAAGTTAAAAATTATAAGTACATCCCCACTAATATTTTAAATCTTAACCCAGTAAGTATTGGATATGAGACTAACTTAACTTTTTAGGGGACGCGGGATATTACATCCAATATGCTAGTAGGGATGTGTTTAGGATCTTCAACTTGATTAATCACTTTTGAATGGATCACTAAGCTCATCATTTGCGCTAATTGGGCCGGACCTTTATAGGTGGCATCAGAGCGAATCTGGGACCATGTTGGATGGATGGTCGTATGTCAAGACAAAGGAATGCCAAGGACATAATTTCCTTAATGGTGGAATGTAATATCCTTCTCTCCCCCAAAAAGTTAAGTTAGTCTTACATCCAATACATATAGGGGTAAGATCTAATATATTAGTGGGATGTACTTAAGATTTTCAACTTAGTAAATCACCTTTGAAGAGGTGACTAAGCCCATCATCTTGCTCTAATCGGGTCGGGCCTTTATGGTAGGTACATGCTAGGTAGACCTATAGTATACAAACCGAGGTACCAAACCGAAAACTCAGGACCATTGAGCATGGAACCAGAAGCCTAATCGCAATGTTACTATCTTCTTTAGTAGCTTCTGGAGTCAGTAGTGATGCTTGAAGGTAACTTCTTATATTGCTAAGAAGTGCGGTAGAGGATGGAGTAAATAGACTTTGTAGGACCTCTTTGAAGGCACCTAATGTGGGAGAGAGTTAACTACAAACACTTAGTAAAAGCGTTAGATCTAAATGGACAAATAAAGTTGAAATGATTTAATCACAATAAAGAATAATAAATAAGCACAAAAAACAATCAGGCAACACAATAACCAATATAATGAACCCAATCAAGTGAGGCGTTTGTGAGACTGTTGGGTTTATCCCACATCGGTCGTAGAGGGCATTTTCCCCAATGGCCAATTTGTATCACATGGTAGAATCGCTGCCATCCTAAACAACCCATGTTCAAACTCACAAAGTTTTTTTGGCAAATTAGATTAAATCATATAAGAAACAATGTGACCTTGACTTTGATTTACTTAGTTTTCTAAAGCTAACAAGTTAAACACAAGAGAACTAAGCGAAGTGTGCAAACAAGTGAATCAAATTAATACAATGTACACAAAGAGAGAAGACACCATATATTTTTAAAGAGTTTCCCAATTAGTACTCTATCTTCTAGTCCACCAAGTCCTTTGGTTAGGTAGGTCTTCATAGCTTCATTGTGAAAACCAACTTGAACAACTTACAAGTAAGTAGGGCTAAAAAACCTTGTACTTATAATTTCTCCTTCTCAAATACCGACCACGTGCCAAAAAGCTTGCACTTCTAACCTCTTGAAGTCTAACAAGTCTTTCTCCACAAACACCAAATGCCAAAGAACTTCGTAAGTTCCAAGCCTTCCTTCTCAAGCACCTCCTAAATATCAAAGAGTCTTATAACTAGCTCCAAACACCATTTGAGCAAGTATCACTTGAAGCTACAATTCCCTTCACAAGCTTACGCCTTGGGCAGGAGACTCTTCAATCCAAGCACCCTCCTTCTATAAGCTAACTACACACACACACTTCCCACACCTAAGGAGTTTAGAAATCAGCTCAAACATAGTTAAGCAAAGTTTCACGCAATAATTCTGATTGGATTACACAATCAAAGTGTAGGAATACAAGCTAATCGGTAATGCTAATTTAAAAAAGTTTGAGCTTTCCAAATTAATCCAATAGAGTTTCGGTTTCAACATCATCCAAGGTATGTCAAAACTCCCCCCAAGGGGCTATTTATAAGTTTTCAACATGTCTCCTAAGATAGTAGTCATTGGGGTGTCAAATGACTGATCGAACATCTTCTAATTGTTCACTTAAAACTAGTCACATCAACTTTGGCTATTGATAGAAGTGTTCATTGGGTAAGTCGAGTCAAGTTTTGCTCATCTCAAGCTAAGTTTGGTTGATTTCGAGTTTGAGCCGAGTTAATAAGTACTCGAGTCGACTCGAATTCGAGATAGCTTGATTCATCTTTAATGATGCATTTTTTTGTTTAATTCATACTTAAATTTAATTTATAATTAAAATATTTTAACTTTGGCATAGTTATGCATGAAGGATAATTTAATCATATATATTTTTATTTAAATTGTTCATATAATGATCTTTTATAATTTGATTATATTTATATAAATATTTAAGATAAATATGCTAAAAAATCTTATGCTTTATATAAAGTATTGAGCTTCAGGTTGAGCTGAGTTGGAAAGGTACATACTCAGCCTCAACTTGTTTTTCTCGAATTAAGTTTCGGATCAAGTTTTTTCAAGTTGAATACGGAGCCAATTAAGTTTAATTGAGTTTTAAACAACACTAGTTGCCGAACTAGTGACCGAAACTTTGCTGAAGTTTATTTGACTTCAGATTTCCTTTGCCATGTCAACTCTAAGGTTCCCAAACCCACTTCAGCTACATAACCATTGTCCGAACATTTGCCAAAGTCTTCCTTAACTCTTTTGCCATGTCAGCTCTAGAATTCCCTCATAATATTTGATTCCCGAACCCATAATCGATGGTCTGTCAAAGTTTGACTTTGCACAGCTCCTCACGAAGCCTTAGGTCTTTGATTGTCGAACTACTGATCAATAACTGAAGGTTGAATACCTCTTCAACTCTGGCTTGCACCCTGTGCTTTTTGTTACTAAAGTCCTGAATGAAATATAATCAAAATATTCCATTTTTTAATACTTTATTTGATTTTTCTAACTTGAATTCATTGTTTGGTTGTTTGATCTTCCTTGCTTGGACTTAAAAATTTTGAACTCTTTACTTTGTTTCTGGTAATTAGGGGATCATTGAACTGGCTGCCTATAGAGTATTTTACATCATGAATTGGTTTCTCAAGTGAGGCGACAGCCGAACGAAAAAATTAAGAGTTCCTATCACCATCATGGAGCCAATTTATTTTTTATCTTTGTCTACAGAAACTTCCTTCAATATTCTCTGTGGCAAATGTAGATTCAAACGTGCAGTTCCAAGTATACCAAAACTTTATATGTGGTTTATTCTTATTGTGTTCCTAGCTTTTTGGACATCTTCAGAAAGTGAGGGACAAGAGCTTTAAATCTTATTTTGTTCCGCAAATAAAAACATGATGCTCATATTCTACCTCTTAATATTATACCCTCACCTCTTTGTTAAAATGATATTTCTGAAAAGTAATTGTAAGTGGATGGAGACTATGTTGGCGCCATTAAGCAGGTGATGTATTTTAAAGAAGGTGGTTCGGAACCTATAGCTACCTTATCGCACTGACATCAATGGTCAAAGAGCAGAATGAGCTGTTAAAAACCTTAAGAAAATTTAAAGGCTTGGTAAAAGAGGGTCACTTGGCTGAATTAGATGCTGAGGATATCAACCATTTGGAAAAATATCAGATGGAGCTCTATATGAATAATGTAATGGTCTACATGAGGGATTTGAAAATGTAATGGTAGTTATGTTAGTTAGTGAGTGAAGGGTAAAACAGTAATAGCACATGCTTTAAATGTGTATAAAAGGAGGCAAGATGGACAGATCAAGGATGATTTTTGGAATCTATGAATTGATTTTGTTCTTTGAGAAGAAGCAACCTTCTTCTTCCTTTCTCCATCTTCAAACCCTCATCCATTCTCGATTTTGCTCGGTTTTACTTTGTTTTGATCAAATCATGGCGCCATCAAAGCAGCACAACAAGTAAGGCAAAGGTAAGGATCTAATACTCAGTCCAATTGAGTTGGATCCTACCAGATTGGTATCAAAGCCGAAAGAGGAGGACGAAATTCTTTACCTAGATCAATAGAAATGGCAGAAATGAGGAAAATTCAATCTCAACTCTTATTTGTTTTTTGGAAATGACTGCAAAATTTGAATTTTTATTAAGTTCTAGTAATGAAGTCATGAATAAACCTATAAATAGAACAAAAGATTGTGCTGAGGTGAATACTCCTAGGATGTTTGTAGATAGAACGGTTGCAGATAAGGATAAAATGCAGGTACGATCTTTGCTTCAACAAACTAGTGAGAAGCAGTGGAATAATATGAATAGAGCTGTGAATGATTGTACTATTTTGAATGTGCAAGTTGATTGTTTGAAAGGATCTAAAATGTTTTTTCCTATGTATGATGGTACTTAAGATCCTATACCTTGGTCTCGCAGATGTGAGAAATATTTTGAATTGCATAAGATCAAAGAGCATCTTAAGGGGAATTGGCTAGCTTCCACAAGGAAGATGATGCAAAAATTTTGTTTGACATGTTTCAAGAGCAACAAGTGGAGTTCGTTTGGATTCAACTTAAAGAAGCAATGAATTTATAGTTTCATCCTACAGAGTATGAGGATTACTATGGGGATTTAATTAGATTGAAGTAGGACACATCAATGAGGGAGTATACTCTTACATTTAACAGATTAGCTACCAGAGCTAGAAGCATGACTGAAAAGCAAAAGATTAGCAACTATACATGTGGACTTAAGGATCAGCTACGCATTGAAGTGAAATCTCAAAAGCTGACATTATTGTTAGATGCTCAGGGATTAGCTAAACATTTTGAGCACAAGTTTGTTAGAGATAACAAATATTGTTGGAGAGTGGCGAGATGGAGCAATGATAATAGTTCATTTGTGAACAGACAAAGTGAAGCATCTACAAGTAATAGTGAAAATGTGGTTGGCAAAAGCAAGTATAATGATAACATGGGGCAAAAGAAGTTTACTGTAAAGAAATTGCAAGAAAGAAAGGAATTAGGACTTTGCTTAAGTGTGATGAGAAGTATAATGTTGGACACAAGTGTAAAAAATTGTTTTTGATTGAAGTGGTACTTGATGAGTAATTCTCAAATGAAGAAGTAAGTAGTGATGAGAATTCTAAAGCTGAAAATAACATTGCAGTGCCGGCTATATCTCTAAATGCCTTGACAGGAATGTCTACTTTGAACACAACGAGAATGCTTGGACGAGTAGGAGGACAACAAGTTACTGTTCTCATTGACTCGGGAAGTTCTCACAGCTTTTTGAATAAAAAGGTGGTGCAAAAATTAAGGATACCAGTTCAGAGCAAGGGCAGATTGAAGGTGCAAGTAGCAAATGGGGATCAAATGAGTTGTGTGGGAAAATGTGTAGGAATTACATTGGATCTACCAAGATACAAGATGGTGTTTGATTTTTTTGTGCTACAATTGGAAGAATTTGATGTAGTGTTGGGAATTCAATGGCTGAAAACATTAGGATCCATTGTTTTGGAATTTTGAATATTTAACAATGTCATTCAAAAATAACCAAAAATTTATTGAATTACAAGGACAGGACATTCCTCAAAGTCAGCTCTGTGATAAGAAGCAAATTACACGTTATCTAAGGAAAGGGAAGCATGGATTACTCATGAGGTTACAGTTGAATGAGAAATCTATGTCACTGTAGTGAGTGAGTGTATTGCAGCAGTCACAGAAAGATCAATTGAGCAAGATTATGAAAAAATTGATTCTGTATTTTAGATACCTACGAAGCTTCCTCCAAAAAGAATTCAAGACTAATGAATTACCTTGAAGGAAGGGACATTGCCAGTAGCTGTAAAACCCTATAGATATCCCTATTATCAGAAAAATGAACATGAAAAATAGGTGAGGGATCTATTCGTAATGGGAGTCATTATGGCTACATCAAGTCCTTAGTCTTCTCATGTGCTGTTAGTTGAAAAAAGGATGGTACTTGGAGAATGTGCATTGATTATAAGGCTTTGAACAAAGTTACAATAAAGGATAAATTTCCAATTCCCAACATAGATGAATTGCTAGATGAGTTGCATGGTTCTTCATTTTTCCAATTTGGATCTAAGATCAGGATATCATCAAATAAGAATGCACGAGGAAGATGTGCACAAGACTGCATTTCGTACACACCAAGGTCATTATGAATTTAAGGTGATGCCTTTTGGTTTGTCCAATGCACCTTCTACTTTTGAAGCATTGATGAATGAGGTATTTGTTGATCACCTTAGGAGATTCATTTTAGTATTCTTTGATGATATTCTCATATATAGTAGTTCTTGGAAGGATCATCTGGAACATATAAAACAAGCGTTGAATAAGTTGTTAATTCATGAATAGTATGCAAGAAAGGAAAAGTGTCATTTTGGTATGAGGAAGATACAATATTTAGGGCATATGATTTCAGAAGATGGGGTGAGTGTTGATATGGAAAAAATTGTAGCAATAATGAAATGGCCAACACCACGATATGTAAAAAGTGTAAGGGGATTCTTAGGTTTGGCTGGTTATTATAGAAAGTTTATCAAGCATTTTGGCACAATTACAGCTCCCCTATCTGATTTGCTTAAAAAGGATGCTTATAATTAGAATCAATTGGCAATAGATGCTTTTCATAAATTGAAAACTACCCTTACACATGCTCCAATTTTGGCATTGCCGGATTTTTCATTACCATTTGTGGTAGAGTGCGATGCTAGTGGGGTTGGCATAGGAGCAGTTCTCATGCAAGAGAATAGACCTATTGCTTTTTACAGCAAGATTTTGCATGACTGACATCTTCTAATGTCAACTTATGAAAAAGAAATAATGGCTTTAGTGTTGGCAGTATAAAAGTGGAGACATTATTTGTTGGGAAGATCATTTGTGGTCAAAACTGATCACTCAAGCTTAAAATTCTTATAGGAATAGCCAATTCATACAATGGCTTAACAGAAATGGTTAACAAAGCTCTTAGGTTATGATTTTACCATAGAGTACAAACCAGGCAAAGAAAATAAAGTTGTAGATGATCTTTCAAGACAATTTGAAATAGCTCAATTTGTTGAGCATAATCCAGTGAATGGAACAGCATTAGAACTAGTTGTATTTGATCATGTTCCTGCAAGTAATGAAGTGTTGTCATTAGCTTCAATTTCAACACCTATTCCATGATGGTTGAGAGAAATCAAGGAAGCATATACTTCTAGTGGTGTTATTCACTCATTAATGAGGAAGTGTCTTGCAAAAGAACTGTCAACAAATTGGTCCATTAGAGAAGATATTCTTTTCTATAAAGACCGAGTTTATCTAGATTCCCAAATGCAGCTGATTCCCATTATTTTGAAGGAGTTTCATGATGGAACACACGAAGGAATTCAAAAGACCCTCAAAAGGTTGAAAACAATTTTTTACTGGTCTAGAATGGTTCAAGATGTGGTAGCTTACTTGAAAAGCTATGAAGTTTGTCAAAGATTCAAGTCTTTCACATTGACACCTACTGGTCTATTGCAACCATTGCCAATACCAAATCAAATTTGGACTGCTATATCAATGGATTTTATCACAGGTATGCCAAAAAGTCAAGTTAAAGACACAATTCTGGTGGTGGTAGATAGGTTATCTAAATACAGTCATTTTGTGGCTATCACTCATCCTTTTACAGCAAACATCATTGCTCAAGTATACTTTGATAACACTTTAAAGCTTCACGACATGCCAACTTCCATCGTTTGTGATCGAGATGCTATATTCACAAGTCACTTTTGGAATGAACTGTTTAGATTGCAAGGTGTAGCATTTAATTACAGTTTAGCTTATCATCCACAGACGGATGGACAAAACGAAGCAGTTAATAAAATCTTGGAACAATACTTGAGATGCTTTTCTAGTGATAGACGGCAAACTTGGGTGAGATGGTTGGCTTGGGCAGAATATTGCTATAATACAAGTTTTCAGTCTTTTATTAGCATGAGTCCATTCGAAGCAATTTATAACATACAACCTCCAAACTTGTTGACCTATGTTCCTAGAACAACTAAATCAAGTGAGGTGGATCAGGTGCTGTGCAACAGAGATCAATCAATTACTATATGAGCTTACCAAAAACCTGAAGAATGCTCAAATGCGCATGAAACATCACCATGATTTGAGGAGAAGAGATGTGGAATTTCAGGTGGGACAATCAATTTTCCTCAAACAACAACAATATAGGTAGTCATCCTTGCATTCAAGAAGAATCACAAAATTAGCTACTAAATTTTATGGACCATTCTTGATTGTTGAACACATTGGAGCAGTTTCTTACAGGCTGCAATTACTACCAGATTGTAAACTTCATAATGTTTTCCACATTTCTCAGCTCAAAGCTTCAGTGAATGTAAACATTAACATTCAATCATCAATTCTGGAAATGCAATCACCTGAAAATTTCACGCAAGAAGATGAAGCAGCTGACGGATTTGAACAACCTTGATGTCAATGTTTTAATTGTGGGGAGGTATTTAGTATGAATAATGTAATGGTCTATATGAGGGATTTGAAAATGTAATGGTAGTTATGTTAGTTAGTGAGTGAAGGGTAAAACAATAATAACACATGTTTTGAATGTGTATAAAAGGAGGGGAGATGGATGGATCAAGGATGATTTTTGGAATCTATGAATTGATTTTGTTCTTTGAGAAGAAGCGACTGTTGGTTCTTTCTTCCTTTCTCCATCTTCAAACCCTCATCCATTCTCGATTTTGCTTTGTTTTACTCTGTTTTGATCAAATCATGGCACCATCAAAGTAGCACAACAAGTAGGAGAAAGGTAAGGATCTGATACTCATTCCAGTTGAGTCAGATCCTACCAAGATGGCAACCTCTAATCTAAATGGGCTATTTAAGTGGGTGGATCTTCCCTTTTGGGTGTCATTCATGAAAGGCTTGTGGCAATATACACATGTGCTGGTAAATGAAGCTTGCTGGTATAGTGCCAGATAGAGAACTTTATGGCATAGTATTAGCCATTTGTGCTTCCCAAATGGAAATGGTTGCGGTCAAAAGGTTGCTCATGCGAGCAGAATTGATGGGAGTCCCATCCAAGAAAGAAGACATTAACCTGGCTATTGAGAGGTTATGTCAAACGAGGACACTTTGCAGATGCATCACAGGTTTTGGCAAATATGCTTGACATGGGTTTCATTCCCGAGTATTTGGACAGGTTTGCTGTCCTGCAAGGCTTGAGGAGAAAAATGGAGCGAGCGGGTATTCTTGAAGCATATTTCATGCTCTGTAGACGACTTACCAATGCAGAATTGATTGGTCCTTGTCTTCTATACCTTCATGTTACTAACTATAGCCTCTGGATTATGAGAATGCTCTAATTACCTGGGATGCATACAAAACCAAGATTCCTTGTTTAGCAGAGAGCAAGGTATGGCTTCTGTTTCACAGCTCGCTGACTCTTAAATATGTGTATACATTTCATGTACAGTTTAAATGGCTAGTGTGCTTCTAGCAAGGCCATCAAGTGCTTCCAGTGGGAGGGGTGGAAATTAACACCACCTTCAATCTTATACTCAAAACTAGAGAAGAAAGTGATATGCTTGTTGTCCAAAGTCTTTTACTTAAAAAATTAATGTTGATTTAGTAAATATGAATTTAGGGCTGTTTTACCTTATTTTGATGTATATATCGAGCAGAGAGTGCTGATAGAACATGCCAAGTGGCAATTTGTTCATCCTTCTGTTTAGGCAAAATTTTCTTTTGTCTTAGTCTGCTGCGATCATACTTTTGTATAAACAGGTGTCACGATACTTTTGTATATACAGGGATGCATATTGTTTAATTGTTTCCTATAAATTTATTTTAACAAAACTTTACGAAAGTATTTGCAATGAGAAAATTTGTTTGATCATTAGTGATGTGGGAAGTGGCCAGCTCTTATTTTTGAATTGCATATGAAAATACGTAACTCGTTGTTTGAGAAATAATCTGTCTTAACTGTAGACATGGATAGGGGTGGGCGCGGACGTCCGAATTGGTCTGTCCGTCCGAAGTCCGAAGTATGTCCGACCGAATTTGAACTTCGACCGAATTAAAACAAACCAAACATGGACATTTCTTTGTTCGACCGAATACCGACCGAATGACCGATATTTTACATCAATAATATAATATTTTCAACATTTGTAAGGCTAATATTATAGTTTATAAAAATTTTAAAATGTAATATACAGTAAATTAATTAAGTTCATACATAAAATTGATATTTAATATCTTAAATAACAAAAAATGACATACATAGGATAAAAGTCACTCTTATTATAAGCCATAAATACTTTGAGAGTTAAGACCCAACAATCTCCTGTGTGAAATAACATAAAAAGATGACAAGTAAAGCCAATGATGAAACATTCAAAATTTCAATTATATCGCCAATAGTATATGATGTTTGTTCTGCAAGAAAGCATCTGTTCTCATGCAAATGTGAGTGAACAGTTAATCAGGTGCGCTAGTTTCATTCTTTAATAAGCACCAACGTCTCAAGTAACGAAACATTTCGAAGAAAAAGCAGATTCGAAAACTACGACTTTAAACAAGCTAAAGTTTGGTATAAAAAAGAACAGGCCAGATTTTATAAATTAATCTCAACAAAAATTTCACCATCCTTCAATCTTTGTATCCCTCAACAGAAAACAATCTTTGAAATTTGGTATTCTCCAGCAATTATCAAAATGCTAAGTATAGCAAGGGAAGCAAAGAGATAACATCATAAGTAGGATACACATATTTAGAATGTGTTCAATATGATCTGCTCACAGTACTGCCATTGTGCTTGTCAACATTTAGCATAATTAGTTGAAAATGTAAGAGTTTACATAGTGAGAAACAACTTAAATGAATTACCATTCTTAATTTCATCAATAAGGCCATCCCCACCAACAATGTCAGCTCCAGCAAGAAACCAGCTAATAAAGTCACACAAACACAGTAATTCCAACCCCTGAAAAAGCCAAAACTCATTTTCAAATGTCAAAATTAAGCATCACTAATAACTAGTACTAATGATAATAGACAGACACAAATTTCCCATAGATCACACAAGTGAATTAACACACTCAATTACAACAAGACAAGCAACTACTCCTATAGCAAAACAACTAGCTAACACATGCAAACAAACACATGAGCAAGCTCAATCAAAGTCAACAAGACGCAACAGAGGAAAGAAACACAGACCTCTCCTGGAGAGCTTAGAGGTGGAGAAGGCACTAGCGGTGATTATAGACATGAAGATGTTGGAATATTATCTTCATCAACATAATCATCAATATCTTCCCATTCTTCTATATTCATTGTTCCAAATAAATTTGATGATGAACTTTGTTGTTTCCCTATAAGTAAGAAATATAGTAAGAAAAATATACATATAAAAAAATACATCAAAAATAGAAAATGAATAGATATAAAATATGGATTACCTTCATATTCACTCCTCAACCAATTTTGGGCACATATCAAAGCTTCAAGTGTTTTTGGGCTCAAACTATTCCTAGTTGATCCAATTGTTTGTTCTCCAATACTAAATGCGGATTCGGAGGCGACGGTTGACATAGGAATGGCTAAAACATCTTGAGCAATTTTTCCCAAAATAGGATATTTTACTATGTTCAATCTCCACCATGACAATATATCGAATTGCTCATCTACTCCATCCACAAAAGGAATAGTTGGTTCATCAAAATAATTCTCTAAATCAGTTCGTGTTGGCTCCTTTGATGAACATTCCATAATCAACTTACTTACTCCTTGCAATCTCCTACTTAAGCCTCCAATAGGACGAACATTTGATGAACTTTCAATTTCAATAATGGGCTTATTTGACATACATCTAACTCTAGATTTCATAACACTTGAATAAACATTATACATGTTTGTCAAATATTGTTTCACTTTTGTGACCATATCGTCTCCCTCTTCCTTGTAAATCGTGTGAAAATAGTACACAACAAAAGTCATTTTTGATCTAGGGTCCAAAATCAAAGCAACTGCCAACAACATATTTGCTTCTTTCCAATATTTATCAAACTTTTTCAACATTGCATTTCCCATTGATGACATCAAATATGATTCACTACTACACCATTCCATCAATTGAAGCTTGAGCTCACAAATCATGTTGAAAAAAATATTTGATGTAGGATACTTAGTGCCGGAAAAAATTTCGGTTAACTCATAAAATGGAGCCAAACATTCATGTATCACTCTTAAATCTTCCCATTCATCCTCAAAAGGACATATAAAATTCACATCAAAGCAACTATAACGTTCAAAAACATCTTTGAAATCTAAAGCCACACCGATCATTTTGTAAGTAGAATTCCACCTAGTTTTCACATCAAGCACTAAAGAATGTTTAGGTGCATTCAATTGGCTTGCATATTTGTAGAAACAATCACTCTTTATAGTTGAACCTTTAATATATTTCACACATTCACGAACCTTCTCTATAGACTTAGCAGTCTCATTCAACCCATCTTGAACAATTAAGTTCAAAACATGAGCACAACATCTCACGTGAAAACAATCACCTGCAAAATTTGGACTTCTACTTGAGAAAAAAGACTTCATTTCTTTGGCTGCTCCATCATTTGCACTTGCATTATCAAATGCAACTGTAAAAACCTTTTTATCAAGTTGCCACTCACAAATTTTACTAATAAGACACTTGGCTATGCATTCTCCAGTATGCCGACTTTCAACTTTGGCAAAATTTAATATTTTTTTTGCAATTTCCAATTTTCATCAATAAAATGAGCTGTCAAAACAATATAAGCAATATTCTGTGAAGATGTCCAAATATCACTGGTAAAACTAATTTGACTCTTAACTTTTTCCAAAATGTCAAACACATTTTTTTCTCCTTTTCATAAATTCCAAGACAATCTCTTGTAATTGTCCTCCTAGAAACCATCACAAATTGCGGTTGCAAGTTACTAACCCACCTTCTAAATCCTTCATGTTCCACAATTGAAAACGAATACTCATGCAAGATAATTGCCTCGGCCAATTCTAATCTACTCCTTCCTTGATCAAATTTCCAAACTTCTATTTTATTGTCTCCATCCTTTTTCACTCCCATCTTGAAAATTTGTTGCCCAATATCACCACTTATATTTTTTGTCCTCTTCATTTTAAAATTAGGGCATTTCCCTTCAACATGCCTCCATAAATGAGTAGTTCCATAACTTCCGGCTCCCTCAAACTTCTTTTCACAATAATGACAAATAGCAAATGTTCCATTCTTCTCATATTTCTTATCAAAATAGGCCCATACACCGGATGCCATTTTCCTTTTTTTGATAATGCACCATCTGGAGATTCTCCTTCTTTAGCAATCGAATTTTTGTTATCTTTTCCATCTCCACTTTGTTCATTTACATTTAGTAATGAACTTGCATGATCCATCTGTGAAAAAAAATATCAAATTATAAATATAAAATGTTATAACTAGTATAAATCAATTCTATTTATAAAAGTGGTATCAACAAATATTATTAATTGACACTTTGACAGTACCTATTCTTTCCAAGATGCAAACTTCCTTCACCAAACAATTGCACAAATTTTTATAGCTCAATCACTGCACAATTTCGTTAGTATAAAATTTTTTTACATTATCATCCAAGTATAAATAATCTAACCTTATAAAATAATAAGAATTAATCCTAGATATAAAATAAATTAAATTTAGGATAAATTAAGTGATATATACGCGGCGGCAACGGGCGGCGGTTCGACGGAGTCCGGTGGCGTCGCGGCGGCAGTCCGGCGGCAGAGGCAGGGCAGACGAGGCACTGAGGCAGGCAGCGACGGATGTTTAGGGTGGCGGTCCGGCGGAGGCAGGCGGCGGCGGAGGCTGGAGTGGCGGAGGCGGGAGCGGCGGATGCAGGGCAGCTGAGGCAGGCGACGGTGGATCTTCACACGGCACGCAGAGGGTGGCGGAGACACGAGCAGATGGTGGCGGTCTGGCGGAGGTAGGCTGAGCGGCAGAGGCTGGAGCGGCGGATGCAGGGCAGCCGAGGCAGGCGATGGTGGATCTTCACACGGCGCGCAGAGGGTGGCAGAGACACGAGCAGATGGTGGCGGTCCGGCGGAGGCAGGTGGTGCAAGCTGGGAGCGGAGGTAGGCGGTGCAAGCTGGGAGCGGAGGCAGGCGGCAGCGGACGCAGCGTGCAAAGGTGGCGGAGCGGAGGCGTGCAGTCGCGACGGTGGCGGTTCGGCGGAGGCAAGGGAGGGTGGGTGAGGGCGGCAGAGGGCAGGGGAGGGCGGTGGCAAGAGGCGGCGGCGGAGGGCGGCGGTAGGATGCTGCGGCAGAGGCGGCGGTGGTGGCGGCCTATGAACAGTAGTTTCTTTGTTAGGGTTTAGAAGTTTGGTTTTGATTTTGGACCGTCCACGGACATTGCTCGGGCCCGACGGACAAGTCGGACATTAACTCGGTCGGACAAGTTTTGTCCGATAAAATTTCGGACAAACGCGGACAATAACTTGTCCGACGTCCGTCCGACCGATGCCCACCCCTAGACATGGATGAAGTTGATGGTCATTGTGGGACTTTAGTGGGTATACGGCTTCTATTTCTAAATTCATTGGATCATTATGGTGTAAAACAAGCGTGATAATAAAACATAGTCACAAAAATCTGTGGATTCCTCGAATACATGTATTTAACCTGGCTTGGTAGGTTTCTTAATAAAAAACAGACCAACTCGTTTCGGTTGATTCGTGCCGATCCGATTGGATTCTCACACTGAATTTACTACGGCAAAAATAGGTTGAATCAGTTTGATGTATAATGTGTGAAAATCAAATCATAATTATCTCGTTAATTTCTCCCAATCTCTCCCTTGGCCGCACTAGTCTCTCCCATCAGCCGTATAAATCACGCTGGTGTACTCTGACAACAAACCACTGGCCCTATCCGCTGGCAAGCATGCCTTCCTACCAGCAGTCTCCTCTGAGCACTGTCCCCACCTAACTTGCAACCATCGGTCTCCGCTAACCTCCGACCACCTCTTTAACCTCCAGCCATTGATTGATCTCCTCAAACCTCTAACCACTGTGACTTTTTGTGCATCCCGACCACCATACCGCTAAATGCTACACCAACTACTCCTTTGAACATCGCGACATCACCCCCTTTTTCCTTCGTCTTGTCCAATCTTCTATTTTTTGTTAAGGTTTTTTTCTTTTTTTTGTTATGCAGCTTGCATCTTAATTTTTTAACTCAATTTCTTATATTGATTGCCAAATTGCCCAAACTTGGTAAACCGGGTGGGAGCAATGTTCCTCCCTTTTCAGAGGAATTTCATGTTGACGTTGACGTGGGTGGAAGCTCGACCCTTCTCATCGGTAAGACGGTAAAAATGATTTAGACTCATATGGTGTCTTCGAATAGGTAATTGGATGATTTAATACCCAATAATATTGTTTTAAAACATAATTTTATGCACTTGAATAGTGATTATTTTTTGTTTTGCATATATCAAACCTTAAATTTTTGGACTTAAATTGAGAATTGAGATTGACCCTTAATTTTGTGATGATATGTAAAACCCGTGACTCGAGTCAGAGTTTTATAGTAAGACCATTATTTTTAGTCAGGTCAATTTTAGAACACACATACCGAGCCGAGGTCAATCATGTGTTATGAACCATGAGAGTTATGTGTGTCCAAGTATATGATGATAACTTCAGTAAGACACCAGTAGAATGAGTTATCAAAATATATTAGAGTACACCCGAATTTTTCTTTATTTATTTTAGTATTAGATAGTAGAATTATTTTTCAGGTTGAATAATGCATTAAGATGCGTTATAGGTAGTTTGGGTTGGTTATTAGTTATAGAATATGTCATTGTGATGTTATGGTGTGTATTATATTTTATGGGATTTTTTTTAATTTTTTGGATTTTTTAAGGAATTATTACGAGTTAGTTATTATTTTTGACTCTAGTCGGAGTCGAGTCAAGTTCTATTTATGAGATGACCCTTGACCACTCGTTTTCTTCCCCCGACCACTCGTTTTCCCCCTTGACCACTCGTCCCCTGACCACTCATTCACCCCACCCACCTCCCTGCCCAGCCCCTGACCACTCATCTTCTCCCCTGATACCTATTTATTCCAACCCCTCAACGCCACCCCGTTACCTATTGCTGATGCCGGCAGTGATCGTCTGCAATGCCATCCGCCACCTCCACGCCGCTGACCCTCCCACGACCTATCCCAATTGGAGTAGAGCCCAGTGCTGCCCCATCCTGACCGGATCTTTCGCCGAACTCATCCAGCCAAACCCGATCAAACTTTGAACGCTGTCGAATGCCGAATTTGAATTTGAACTCTGAGACACGCAACAAACCTTAGTCGTCGCCAATTACTGATGACACGAGGTATAATTAACTCTGACTTAATTTATTAAAGGTGATAATTATTAGCATAACATGATAGGTTTAATGAATTGACGAGTTTGCTATTTTATTAGAAATAAAAATATGAAATTTGCTTGATTGAAATGTATTAAAACAAGTTCTAAGGAACTAATTAGATAAACTAAGTAATTATTTTAATCTAATGCAACATAGAGTAGGAAAACTTATGTGTGATTGATGTATGATTGATATGGATGCTATAGGATGTGTGAATGCATCATGAGCGGGCGTCAGCTTCTAGATTTGATGTGTAGGTATGAAGTAGGAGCTCACCACCTATGCGCTTGGACACGATTGGAACTTCTATCAGGTCCGTTTAGGAGTCATTTCCTATTTTACACTCTATTCTATTGTGTATTGTTTTATTACTTACAGAACAAGCTAAGCGGTGTTTTATCGGATCCCACTTAACCCAGGCTATTTAATCAACCAGTTTTCCAGATTAGTAACCTTCAAAGATGAGATCCCTCGAGTATGTTTTTGAAAACAAGATCTATCACAAGTTGCCTTTGGGCTTATTATATAAATCCCCTCCCAAGCCTATATATATAGTTTTATCGAGTTTTTAATGAGACAGGAGATGGGAAAACCGACTCACACGTACCATGAGCAGGTGCATGTGCAAGTCAAAGTGGGCTATAGATTAGTGAGCAGGTTGTTCCAATCCCGAGGGATCCTGACAACTCTCATTTTAAGTTCCTCACATTTGGAGAAACGTGGAGGTTTATGGGTACTGTTTAGTGCAATGGATGTCCAGACTTGTGGTTCAAAAGGTACTAAAGGTGACTACCTAAGAGTACTTGATCTTCATGCTCAAGGTCAGGAGAATTATAGAGGAAAGAAGATAGTTTAGGATATACTAGTAGTCTCGAGGGACCAGAAAATGAAATAAGAAAATGCCGAGAGATGCATCAATAGCAGCAGTTAGTTTGGGATACTACTGGGTATGCAGCCCAATCGCTCCTCAGTAGGTGCCCTTCAGAGAGTTCTGGTGAAGTATATAAATGTTTTCCTACATATGAGAGTTATCTCTCATAGCCAATTTGATATTAGTTATATGTGGACCAACAACACTCGTTAATGACTTGTTTTTATAATATATATATAGGTGATGAGCACGAGTTAGATGTGCCAGCTGAGACAGAGATGCAATGATGTCTCTTGCACATACACATGTTAGACGATAGAATATTAATGTTTTGTTTATGTTGTCATTATATTGAGAATGATGTAATGTAATGCAAGGTATGATAGATATGATATGATATGTTATTTGCTTCAGTAGCATAATTTCTAATTGTGACATTTGAATGCATACAGTTTTAGTAAATATATTTAGATATTGCATATGTACAACAAGTGGGTCTAAGAAGTAGAATTTGATGTGAAATGTGAATATAATGCATAGGTGGGTCGACACCTAAGCTTCGTATTGATTATACAACATATTAGAATGTTGTGTGAATGAAAATGTTTGATATATATATATATATGTATATTATATATATTATTTATTTATTTGTTTATTTATACATGTTGATTTCACAGGGCGGCCCTTAATTGCACTTTTAGGGAAGACTCTATCCGTTTTATTTTAAAAATTTTATCAAATTTATTGTATTTATTTTAGTATGTAAACCACTTGTCATATCATCTATTTAGTAGCATGTTATGTAAAATTCATAATTCGAGTTAGGGTTTTATATTCAGAACTAGTCGGTTCCAATGTTATTTTTGAGTCGAGTCAGTTTCAGAACACATGTACTAAGCCGACGTCGGTTGCGTGCATGAGTTATGAGGGTCATACGTACCCAAGTATATGATGATAATGTTGTGAACACAGCAGAAAATAAGAAGTTATCAGAATATATGAGAGTATGCCAGTTATTTTTATTTTTATATATAGTGGATCGTAGACTTAGTTTCAGGCCATTTACCGCGTTAGGAAGTGTTATGGGCAGTTTGGGTGGGTTTTTAGTTATAGAGCATGTCATTATGATATTGTGGTGTTTGTTCTATTCTATGGTATTTTCCCCTATTTTATGGATTTTTTTAAGGATCTAATACAACTTAGTTATTATTTTTGACTCGAGATGGAGACGTGTCAAGTCTTATTTACGAGTTTGCCACCGACCACCCCTGACCTTTTTTCTTCTTCCTTCCCGTCCAAACCCTAGTTGCGCCACCCTTTTTCTTGCCTTCATCATTGCCACTGCTGTCGGCATTGTCGTGCTATCTATTGGCACCGCCAAGCCTCGCTGTCAGCGTCACCGTGCCGCCCCAACTAGTTCTAGCCGTTGCCTAGCCTCCACGTTGCGAGAATCACCGCACCTAGCGCCACGGTCACGTCGCCAATTCTGCCGCCAGCGACTGTCGCTGCCACTGTTGGTTGGTCGTCTTAACATCTTCGACTAACCCATGGCCTTTCTTGACTAGAAGGGAGGCCAGCACTGCCCATCCCGGCCGAATTTCTCTACCCATTGCCGCCGCCCCGTTATTGCTATTTTTTGGCAAGCCATCAAGTCTAGCGACTGTTTCGACATCGTAGACACGTCGGGCTCGCCGACCCGGTTCCAATGGTACCCAATATGACTGCTATCCAACCAGTTAACACTCCCGGCAACTGCCGCCGAAAAACCGTCGGAAGTTGCCGGGAAACCACTACAACCTGCCGGAAAACCGCTGGAAGCTACTGGAAAACCAGATTCGGTGGAATTTGTCTGATCTTCCACGGAGCTCATCCAGTTGAACCCGATCAAACTTTGGACGCCAACGAGCGCTGAATTCGAGCTCTGAGACACCCGAAGAAACCCTAACCGTCTTAAATCGCTGACGACGAGAGGTATAATTACCTTTGATTTGATTATTTAAAATTGATGATTGTTAGCATAACATGCTAGGATTGATTAGTTGATGTGATTAATGCCTAATTACGGATGAATTAATGATTGTATGATTTGAGTAATTGTGAATGAATAGTAAGTGATCTAATGAGGTAGTTTGAGTCAGAGCATGATAAGTGACCACAATGTAATTTAGAAAAACACAATAAAATTGGTATGAATAGGATGAGTTAGGATTATTCACATTTATGATAATTGATTGTTGATGGTGATGAATGATTATTATGTTGTGTGATGTTCATTGAGTGTGATGCATCATTTAGTTAGCGGGCATTAGTATTTAGTTTTGATGTGTAGGAACGGAGTAGGAGCTCGCCGCCTAGGCTCGATGACACGCTTGGAGCTTCTACCAGGTCCATTTACAACTCGTCTTTGTGTTACGCTTTCTTCTATTGTATGTTTATTTTATTATTTACAGGACGGGTTAAGTGGCATTTTATCTGATTCCACTTAACACGGGCCATTAAGCTTGAATAGTTTTTGGATTAATAAAGCCTCAAGGATGAGATCCATCGAGGATGATTTCGAAAATAAGATCCACCACACGTTGCCTTCGGGCCTATTATATGAATCCCATCCCAAGCCTATATATATAATTTTATCTAGTTTTCAGTGATACGATAGATGGAGAATCCGAATGCACGTACCATGAGTGGATGTCGTGACAGTCAAAGCAGGCTCTGGATTAGTGAGCAGGACTGTTCCATTCCTGAAGGATCCTGACAACTCCGCATTTGAGTTCCTCACACCCGGAGAACGTGGAGGTTTACAGGTACTGTTTAGTACAGTGCATGTCTGGACTTGTGATTTAAAAGGTACTAAAGGCGATTGCCTAAGAGTACTCGACCTTCGTGCTCAAGGCCAAGAGAAATATGGAGGTAAGGAGAGGGCTAAGAATTCGAGACCAGAAAATGAAGTAAGAAAATGTTGAGAGAGGGATCAGCAGCAACAGATCAGTCAGTTAGGGATGCTACCAGGACTGCAGCCCAATGGCTACTCAATAGGTGCCCTTCAGAGTGTTCACGAGGAGTATACGATTATTTTCTTTCATATGAGAGTTTGCTCTCATAGCCAGTTTGATATTAGTTATTTTCTGGACCAGTAACACTTGTTACTGACGTGTTTTTATACTATATGTAGTTAATAATCACAAGTTGGATGTGCCTGCCTTGACGGAGGAGCACTGATGTCGCTTGCACACAGGTTAGTCGATAGAGTGGTTAATATTTTGTTATGATGTTATTATATTGATGTGATGTGATTAAATGCTAAAATATGAGGATGATGATGAAATACTAAGACATGATGACAGGAAAAGGAAATGTGAATAGATTGCACAGCAGAAGTGGGTTGGTTGAAACCCAAGTTCCAGAATGAGTATACTGCATATTAGATTATATGTGATTGAAATTGTTGATATATATATATATATATATATATATATTTGTATATATTATTTTGACAGGGTGGACCCTAATTGCACTTTCAAGGAAGACTCTGTCCATTCTATTTTAGAATTTTTATGTGATTTTTATCATAATTGTATTAGTATGTAAATTAGTTTGAATGTCATCCATGTAGTATCATGTTAGGATTCTGTTCATTCATTCATGTATGATGAGTCGTATCTTCATCTTAAGACGCTGAAATTAGATCCGTATAAGTTGGGTTCAGGTTAGCTGACCTAACCGGGGCCTGTAACATGCCAGTTTGGTTCACAAGCATGAACCAGATTTGGGGTGTTACATGTTAGGGTTTTTGTGCATTCATCTATGCGAAGCGATTGGCATCTTCCATCTTGAGACACCAAGAGTAGATTCGCACGAATTGGGTTCAGGTTAGCCAACCCAACCAGGACCAATGACATTTCGGCTTTATTCCCAATCGTGAACCAGATTTGGGGTGGTACATGATATCTTTTTATTCAAACTTAAGCCCAGTGTTAATGAAATTCATAATACTTTATGTAAAACCCGGGTAGTTTGCTGGAGGGTTTCTACTGTCGATTTGGTTGTTACCTAAATCGGGTTAGTAGGGTCCGACCTTTCTTGCTGTGGTTTGTATATGATATGTTATAAGTTGCTTAGTATTAGCCTTCTTTGGCATTCGGTACGCCTGTTTGGATGCAGCACGCCTGACTTTTTAATATTTGGTCTAATCTAATCAGTATGTAGTTACATGTTAGGACCGTGTACCTCGTGTGTCTTTTGTGTGCTTGCCGTGTGTTTGATAACCTTTTGAATCGTCCTAACCCCTTTTGGGACCGGCAGTGCAATTCCAGAGGTGGACTTGATCACTTTGAGGTAAAAACGCTAAGGTTTTTGGTTTTAAGATCACCATGTAGCTAACCCAACCCATACAAATTTAGCTAACCCAACCAATACATCTATCGGTATGGCACCCATACCTCTATAGGTATGACACCCATACTTGTATAGGAATGACACTCATAACTCTATAGGCATCACACTTATACCTATATAGGAATGACACCCATACCTCTATGACATCAACAAGCTAACCCATACCTCTTTATCCAACCCATACCTCTTTAGGTATGATACCCAAACCTATGACATTACCAAACCAATCACCCTTTTTCTATAAAATCCACCCCTTCCCTCACATTTTCGCTATTTTGCCTTCCCTCCTCACCTCCAACCACTTTCTTCGACTCTCCTTGGCCTTCTTCTTCCTCCTTGGAACTCTAAGCAACTCCCTCCACATTCCTATCATCATTGGGTAGTAGGCTTTGAGGTTGGATGTCGTAAAAGGACCTTGGTATTCGCTCATTAGCATCAGGTTTGGCCTGTCTCTATTGCTTGTTAAGTGATGTACATAACTTGTATGATTATATGAATTTATTTTTAGAACATTTTTATCATGTATATCTAAATATTAGAAGAATTTTAAGTACAAAGTGATCTTATTTAGACATGAAAATAAATAGATATTATTTATACAATGCATGTAGGACACTGATATGCACCATTTCAGTATAAAAATCATCTTGGCATTCCGATGTTCAATTTCCACGATTCTTATTTTTTTGTACTAAAACCATGTAGATCTATAACTTGTGTGTTGGGTATTTTGTTGTACTAAAACCATGTAGATCTATAACTTGTGTGTTGTGTGTGTACCTTTCATTCCCTAGAAGTTGCATGTCTGAGGGTAAAAAGTGAGGAAAGGTGGCAACTTGGACCGTTAGAGTGATATAAGCGCTCCTTTCTCCAATTTTTACTCTCAGACCTTGTAGTATCTATTGATGCACAACATTCCATATTTTTCATGGTGATTTTATGAGGTCTTGGTAAAATTAAATCCTAATATAATTACTAAATAATCTTGAAGATAACCATAGTACACCTTGTATTTCCTGTGTGTTTATGACTATGAACATGATCTGTGATTGTGTGATATTTTAAGCCACAAATTTTAAACTAATAAAATCTTATAAAATTATATGATACTGCACTAATTGTCTAATTAAAATATGTAAATTTTGAGAATGGTTAAAAATCATCTATGTATGTTTTAGAGGTGTTTACCGAGATAATGTGAAGATACTGGGTGAAAACCCTAGTTTTCACTCCAGTTGTAATTACATTAAAATAGGTTAATAGTGTTGGATTTTAGTAAAACTAGGTCTACACCTTAAAATGTGTCTCACTAAAACCCTGACCAAGTCTAGGACCATTTGGGTTGGTTCCCATTTTATTTGTAAATTTTATTTGTTAAGGTCCATATAGCTCCATAAACAGCCCATCTAGTGACCCAAATTGTAAAATCCACTTAGGCCTATTTATAAAGTAAATTGGCCTAGCTCTTACACGGTCAAGCTCAGTGTGCTAGCTAACTAGGCCCATTGATCCAAACCTATTTAGAGTCCCTAGACCATGAACCAATAGTTACATAATTCGTGCGCAACAACAGTTATATTGTTCCAGACCTTAGGGCCAAGCTTAATGGGCCTTGTTCCCCTTGATTGGCCCATGGACAAGCCATGATGGAATTTACCTATGAACCTTAGAGTGTAAGGGACAACCCATCCAAATTTTAGCCATTTGGACATTGTTAGGCCTGTCCAAAAAATCTTCTAGTAAGCCCATTCGATAAAAAACCCTAGAATTGATTAAAACCAACTAAGTGAACATGAAACCAAAACCATAATAAAGTTACCTAATAATGTTGAACACTTCACTTAGGATCTCATTCAGATAATTAAGTGATGTTAAGTGTTGAGCTTATCTGGAGGCTTTGCCTCATTTTGCATGCCGATGTGACCCAATTTTTATTCAGTTCCATTTCCGTGCAGGGTATCCCGAGTGAGCTCACTAACTAGAATACGAAGCTCTTCTCATCTAGGACCATTGGACTCGCCCTTTGCTTGATATCTACTTGACTCCCTGTGTGTCGAGTTTAATTGTGCTTTAGACGTAGGACAACATCAGCGGCATTTTATCGAATCCCTTCGATGTTGGGCCATTTAGTCATGGCTTCAACACATGTTTAATAAAACTATAAGGATGAGACCCCTTGTTGGTATTCTAACTGAAGCTCCAGAAATATATGATACAAACTTCTTCCCTAAACCTATTATATAAATACGCGCATTTTTACGAATTTCACGAATAAGAGAGTGAGCGGTATGGATATATGTATGAATCGCACTAGTACCCCTTCTAACCCTGAAGTAGTGTGTTGTATGAGGGTATTGCATAACCACAGATTTTTGGACTTCGTATCATTAACTTAACTGTTCATTTTGCCACTCGAGTACCGTGGCGAGTGTAATATGGAGTACGTGAGGACGTAAGCGTTGTATGCATGAATATGAATATTAGTCGTGCATGTGAGCCTGGCACTTGTTTAAGTATGTTTGCTTACTACCCAGTGTGACGTAATTTTAAAGTTTTTTAAGTTTCCATGGGTAATGGAATACCCATTTGCCAACTTCTTAATTTATTAGTAGTTATTAAGACTAGTAATCAAATTTATTTGATTAATGACGTGGTTTTCTATTATATGTAGGTGAGGTTCCCTGGTGTTGGTTGGCTTAGGTGCATGGATCAGACGGCTCAGTGGGGGTGGTGGCGAAGGCCTTGTGTTATGTTGTTTGCTTTAAACCATGTATTTTGTGTACGACTATATGACGGGCATATGCACAAACTATGTGAACCTTGTACAATTAAGATGTATGCTAAGATGGTTGTGTTAGCATGTTTTAACTTTATATTATATGTTTTACTATAGAATTATAATACTTTGGGGAAAGGATAACCATCGTCTGTAAGGTACATAAGCCCTAGAGTTGTGGAACAGGATGAGGAGCTTACGGTTCACACTACTTGAAGACTCATGTGAAGTCCAGATATTAGGGTTTGATGCCTTGATACTTGATGATGCTATGTAAATCTCTTACGCTTTAATTAGGCTTGCGTAGGGTATATGGAACAGGTAACTATGACCCTTGTTTAAATACCCGCATCATCTTCATGTAACTAATAAGAAGACCTAAGCCAATCACTAGAACTAAGTAGTAAGAATATGATACACTCAATAGCTTGAAACCTCAAAACTATAGCGGGGGTGTGCTGCTTTTACAAATGGGAATGATCATCACATTTTTAAAGTCACTGCTTATAGTCCTCGGGATGGTTCTACATCTGTACGACTAAGGGTCTTCATATAGGAATGCTTTAAGTCTAAGATATACCTTTGTAGTATGAACTTTGAATGCATTTTATGAAAACCAAACCTAGTGTCCATCTTAAGCCCATGGAGGGTTGAGATCCGCTTCCATAAAGTCTATATGAGATAGCCCAAAGAGTAGCTTCCAAATTATAATATCACGAGTCAGACTGTCCCTTCAGGGCCTAATTGGGTATTACAACTTGATTTTAGAGCCAATCTCCTGGACTATTAAGGCAGCACACATTTAGGATGCATGTGTTATATGCAGGTGTTGTATGATATGCTAGCATGATATGTTGTATGCCTGTTTGTTGTATGTGGTTGTTCTGTTTAAAGACCCCCACCACCTTGTGTCGATCCATAGCCTAGCTAGCAGGTATGTCTTTGTGTGTGGTTTTGCTAACCTCCTTATTCGTGTTTCCAGTAGTTAGTTTGTATTTGGCAGTTTGCAAGCTGTAGTTTACAAGTATCTATGTCATTTAGTTTGTGGTTAGTGTTAGTGGTTATATAGTCTAAGCAGATGAGAGCAATGGAGGACTAGCAACAATCCCGTGAGGAGATAACCCAGCTGTTGGATACAGTCTGAGAGATGACCATGGCCGTGGCCAGACTAGAGAAGAGGACAACAAGTGAGGAGACACCTGTTGAGGCCTCTGAGCAAGAGTGAGTACCACCATTGCCACCACTGCCAGCTCAAAACCCCAATATTCCACCAGGGTAACCAGCTATAGGGCAGTTTGAGATCCCAACCCCGGAGATGCTAGTGGGAATTCCGCTCCCTAGAGAAACTAGCAGTGAGTCGGTGATGGCTAGAACCCGTCATTTTGTTGTTAAAGGGGCTCAGGTGGTCAGGGCCCTAAGCAGCCCCAACATGCCTAGGAGCATTGAGATGTTGAGCGCTTCCTAAAGAATAGGGGATATCTATTCTATTGGAGCATGAATCCTAGGGCATTGAAGTGGATTGACGCAGCTAGATCAGTGTTGGTACCCTTATGGTGTCCTTCGGAGCTATGGGTGAATGTAGCCACGAGGGCTATGTTGTGCATGAGCAAACTTTGGTGGTACTGCCCACACAGCCTTTATGGAGGGCAGGCCCCTCGAGCATATTACATGGGATGAGTTTAGGGAGGTCTTTTTCTCCTAGTACTTCTCAGCCACTGTCAAAGCAAAAAGAAAGATGGATTTTCTGTCTTTAAGGCAATAGGAGGGTATGTCCATAGCGAAGGACCAGTCCAGGTTCCTCATCCTAGATAGGGTTGGCCCGGGTGGCTTCTTATTAGAGAAGGAGAGGGCTACCCAGTTTGTATCCGGATTGCGCATCAGTTTGTGAGCGGTTGTAGCAACATTTTCCTGTGCGACTCTTGCAGAAACTATCATGAGGGCACTAGAGTGCGAACATGACCATGACTCACAGTATCTTGCCAAGGACATCGTATCGTCTGGCAATAAGGGGATGAACAAATGACAAGATCAGTAGGGCCCATAGCCTCAGAGACAGAGGATAGGTGGTGGAGTGACGTGTATGCAGCCAACGGGTAGTATGTGTAGACATTTCCCCAACAGATGCAAACCTTCCAAGGGCAGTAAGGTGACTTCTAGGAGTACCTGTCTGTCCTGAGTGCCAAAGATGCCATCAGGGTGCCTGCAGGAGAACCACCAATGCATGCTTTGCATGCGGAGGCATAGAGCACCATGCAATTGAGTGCCCAAGGCAGCTACGTCAACAGTACCAGCCCCAACAGTAGCAACAATAAGGATTGCCTGCACCACAGTGGTGGCCACTTCTCACTGGACCACCAGCCCAGCCTCAAGGGCAACGGGGAAGAGGCGACCAGCAGCAATGGGCACATGGCCATCAGGGCCAGAGAGGCTGACAGGGCCTAAGGGGTCAAGATCAAGGTCAGCAGAGTCAAGCTGGCCTAGCCGCTTTGGACATTGGGCAGGGACTGACACATGATGTGGCACACGGTGAGGATGGCCAGAGCAAAAGGGTAGGATGTATACTGTACGTGTTGAGGAGGCCACTTGAGAACATGAGGATGAGATGCAGCAACGTATCCCCAGACTCTTCCATGACGACTACTCGAAGTATTAGCACCCTTCCATGTTTTCGTTGAGTGCTATTGTATACTTTATGTTTTGTGTTGTGGTGTCTTTATGCACGTGTAACCCCTTAGGAAATTCCAGGGCAGAATTTTTCTAATTGGGGGAGGTTGTAAAACCCGGATTGTCCACCATAGGGTTTTTGCTATCGATTCGGTTGTTACGTGAATCGGGTTAGTACGGTCCTTCTTGCCATGGTTCGTATACAATATGTTGTAAGCTGCCCGGCCTTAGCCTCCTTCGGCATTCCGTAAACTTATTTGGATGCGGCATGCCCTACTTTTTAATATTTGGTCTAATCTAATCGTATATAGTTAGATATGATGACCATGTACCTCACGTGTGTTTTTGTGTGTTTGATAACCATTCGAACCGTCTTAAACCATTTTGGGACCTGTAGTGCAATTCCCTGGGTGTACCAGATTGCTTTAGGGTAAAAACCCAAATTTTTTAGTTTTGAGATCATCCAAGCTATACCTCTTTTAGCTAACCCGACCTATACTTCTTGAGCTAACCCAACCCATACATCTATAGGTATGGCACTCATACCTCTATATGAATGACACTCATACCTTTATAGGCATGATACCCATACCTCTATAAGAATAACACTCATACCTCTATAGGTATGACACCCATACGTCTATAGGTATGCCACCCATATATCTATTACATCACCAAGCCAACTCATACCTCCTTATCCAACTCATACATCTTTAGATATAAGACCCATACATATGACATCACCAAACCAACCACCCTTTTTCTTTAAAATCCACCCCTTCCCTCACCTTTTCACCATTTCTCCTTCCCACCTACCCCCCAAACACTTTCTTGTACTTCCTTAGAGCTATAAGCAACTCCCTCCACGTTCCTAGCAACATTGAGTAGTAGGCTTTGAGATCGGATGCCTTAAAAGACTTCCCCTTAGTATTCGCTCTTTAGCTTCAGGTTTGAGCTGGCTCTTTTGCTAGTTGTGTGCTTTTTATAACTTGTATGATTATATGAATTTATTTTTAGGACATTTTTATCATATATATCTAAATGTTAGGAGAATTTTAAATACACATGCAGCTTATTTAGACATGTAAAAATCATATCATGGCATTCTGATGTTCAATTTCCACGATTCTTATTTTGTTGCACTCAAAACATGTAGATATAAAACTTTTGTGATGTGTTTTTTACCTCCTATGCCCTATAAGTTTCATGTATGATGGTAAAAATTAAGAAAAGGTGGCGACTTGGACCTTTATAGTGATATAAGCGCTCATTTCTCCAATTTTTACTCTCTTGGCATTGTAGTATCTATTGATGCACAACATTTCATATTTTTCATGGTAATTTATAAGTTCTTGGTAAAATTGTTATCCTAATATAACAACTAAATAATCATGAACATAATCCATAAGTACACTTTGTATTTCCTATGTGTTTATGACTATGAACGAGATGTGTGATTATGTGAGATTTTAAGCCACAAATTTTAAACTAATAAAACTTTTAAATTGTATGATACTGCACTAATTGTCTAATTGAAAGTTGTAAATTTTGGGAATTGTTAAAAATCATCTAGGTATGTTTTAAAGTTGTTTATTGGGATAATGTGAAGATGCTGGGTGAAAACTCTCTCGTTATAAATCCCTTGTTTTCACTTCAGTTGTAAATTACCTTAAAATAGTTTAATGATGTTGGATTTTAGTAAAACTTGGTCCACACCATAAAATATGTCTCAGTAGAACCCTACCAATTTTAGGACTATTTGGGTAAGTTCCCAATTTTATTTATAAATTTCAAATTTGTTAGGGTCTAGATAGCTCCAGAAACAACCCATCTAGTGACCCCAATTGTAAAATCCACTTAGGCCTATTTACAAAATAAAATTTTCATATCTCTTATAGGACTAAAGCTTTGTGTGTTAGCTAACTAGACACATTGACCGAAGCCCATTTGGAGTCCTCTCGCCCATGAACCAATAGTTACAAAATTGGTGCACAACATAAGTATACTGTTCTAGCCCTTAGGGCTGAGCTTAATAGGCCTTGTTCCCCTTGATTGGCCCATAGGCCAACCATGGTGGAAATTACATATGAACCTTAGAGTCTAAGGGATAACCCATCTAAATTTCAGCCCATTTAGACATTGTTATGCCGATCGAAAAAATCGTCTGGTAAGCCCATTTGATTAAAAACCCTATTATTCAACATGAAACAAAAACCATAATTAAGTTACCTAATAAGGTTTAATCACTTCACTTAGGACCTAATTCATATAAGTGATGATAAGTGTTGAGCTTGTGTAGAGGCTTTGCCTTGTTTTGTGTACCGATGTGACCCGATTCTTATTCAATTCCATCTCCGTGCTGGGTATCCCGAGTGAGCTCACCGACTAGAATATGGAGCTCTACTCATCCAGGTTTGTAGGACTCTCCCGTGTTGAGTTTAACCGTGTTTTAGACATATGACAGCATGGGCAACGTTTTATCGGATTCCTTTGATGTCGGGCCATTTAGTTGTGTTTTCAACACATGTTTAAAAACTCCAAAGATGAGACCCCTTGTTGGTTTTCGAATTGAAACTCTAAAAATATATAATACAAGCCTCTTCCCTAAACCTATTATATAAATACGCGTATTTTTACAGATTTTACGAATAAGAGGATGAGCGGTATGGAGATGTGTATGAATCGTGCTAGTACTCCTTCAAACTTTGAGGTAGTGCGGTGTAGAGGGTATTGTATAATCTAACACATTTCCAGAATTTGTGGCACTAACTTTAGTGTTCTTTTTGCCAATCGAGTACCGAACCGGGTGTAATATGGAGGATGTGATGGCATAAGAGTTGTATATATGAATATGAATATTAGCCATGCCTGCAAGCCGATACTTGTTTCAATATGTTTGCTTACCGCCCAGTGTGAAGAGATTCTGAAGTTTCTTAAGTTTATGTGGGTAATGGAATACTCATTTGCCAGCTTATTATTTTACCGATAATTATTTGGACCGGTAATAAAATTTATTTGATTACTGGCATGGTTTTCTATTATATGTATGTGAGGTTCCCTTACGTTGTCCGACTTAGGTGCATGGATCAGACGGCTCAATGGCGGTGGTGGCGGGGGCCTTGTGTTATGTTGCTAGCTTTAAACCATTTATTTTGTGTTATGATGGGCATATGCCAAACTATGTGAACCTTGTACGATTAAGATGTATGTTATGATGGTTGTGTTATCGTCCTCAAGGTAGATAAGCCCTAGAGTCGTGGAACATGACGAGGAGCTATGTTAGGTACACAAAACATATTTGGGTGTAGTTGTTTGTGTTAGAGTAACGTGGGTGGAGGAGCTTATGGTTCACACTATTTAAAGACCCATGTGAAGTCCGGGTATTAGGGTTTGATGCCCTGATACTTGATGATGCTATGTAAATCTCTAATGCTTTAATTATGGCTCATGTAGGGTATATGGAAAAGGTAACCATGACCCTGTTTAAATACCCGCATCATCTTCATGTAACTAATAAGAAGACCTAAGTTAATCATTTGAACTAAATAGTAAGAATATGATACACGCAATAGTATGAAACCTCAAAGCTATAATGGGGGTGTACTAGTCATTGGGATGGTTCTAGCATCTCTGTTATGACTAGGGGTATTCATATAAGAATCCATTAAGTATAAGATTTGCCTTTGTAGTATAAATTCTGCACGCATTTTATGAAAACCAAACCTGGTGTCCGTTTTAAGCCTCCACGGAGAATTAAGATCCGCTTCCATAAAATTTGTAATGCGATAGCCTAACCAGGAGCTTTAAATTATAATATCATGTATAGGTCCTTCCCTTTGGGCCGAATTAAGATATTACACTTTATACAAAAGTTGGTATATTTAATATTATACATATGCAAAAATATTTATTACAAAGGACTGATTTAAACTGATTAAACTAAATTGATTCTTATCATTTTTGTTGAATGGGTTAGATTTAATGACTTCACAAATTTTAAAACCAATATCAACTTTAACAACTATGTAATCGAACTAGCGGGAGAAAATTTTTGGTGAATGCCTCCTCCACTAATTAGGTTCGGTAGAAGCACCTAAAAAATTGTAAAATTATCATGGAACAAAAAAATATCCTTATAACAATTCTAAAAGAAATTGTAAAATTCAGTTTTCTTAAGTCCCGAGAAATAATTTCGAGATTCTTAGACCCTTTTTTTAACATTTTTACAAATTTTTAAAAGCCATAAGATAATCGATTGGTCAATTAGTCTTAAGAGTTGCTTTATCCATATAATCATAAGTATGTACTCTGTTCATCCTTGTTAAGTCCAAGTATTGGAAATACTGGGTGGTTCTCCTTCGGGAAAGAAGGCCACTGAAATCTCTTTATTGTCAGAAGAGACTTTAGATCGTGACACAATAATTGAAATCTCCTCCTACCGGATTATAAAATAACCTATATTTTTGCAGTCACTGCTGCCAATGGGGCGCAAAAAATGCCCCATGTTGTAATATTAAGAATTTTAGACCCATTGTTTAAATTTTTTACAAAATTCTGAAATATCCAAAATCGATTGGTGACGATAATTTTCCAGGGAATTGGGAATCATTTTATCCATACAATGGGTCTGAATTGTCACTTAGAATTGGGAATCATTTTATCCATACAATCATTCTCAGTCTTGTTACAAGTCAAAGCATTAAAAATATGGCAGGCTTCATGATAAAAGAATCAAAATCTCTTCGTCATACAAGAATAGTATGATCGCGGGAACTCTTTATTGTCGTACCCTGGTGAAAAATTGGTTTTATGTTTTGCTAAAATTTGGCGATAAAATTATGTCATCAAAAAATTACAAAAATATAGATATCGCCATTTTTATAAATTTATCGACAAAGTGTCTCCCAAAAGTTTGGTGACAAAGCATTATTGCTAAATTTACACTATTTTTTGTTATAAAAAAATTCAAGATAATAAAATTTAGGCACCAAATTATTAGTATCATTTTTTTATAAATTTGTCATTGAATTATTACCAATATTATCTATATTAATGAATTTATACCTTTTTTTGCATATTTTGTCTCTGAAATATTAGATTGCATATTTTTATAAATTTACTACCAAACTACCACCAAACAATTTTGTTATTTCGGTTTGGGCGCCAACTCATTAAGGGCCGTGTGCACGTGGCCATTAAATAGTTGTGTGTTCACGTAGCCTTGTCGCATCTTGGGAACATGCAACCTGTGTCTCAACACGTGGCAGGTGGATGCATGCACCCGACGTGGCACCCCCCAATGTTGACGCCCCCGCACCGAAACCTATCGACTACCCTCGACCCCAATTTGTTGCCCCTCAATGCGGTGACACCCCCTCGCCGACCTAGACGAAGCCTAGCTGCCCCAAATCCGTTAACCACACCACATCCTTGCCACCACCGCCGTTCCTAGTGCGACCCATTGCACCCAGGCTCATAGAGCCTATTTGCCACCCTTCGCACAGCCCACTGCAGTGCCCCAGGCTCATCACAGAGCCTATTTGCCACCTTTTGCGCGGCCCACTGTAGTGCCCCAGGCTCATCACGGTGCCTATTTTCCACCCTTCGCACGGCCCATTGCAGTGTCCCACGCTCATCACGGAGCCTATTTTCTACCCTTCGCACAGCCCATTGCAGTGCTCCATGGCCCTTAATGCTGCCGCCACCGTGCATTGTAGCCCGTCACATGGCCTAACCCTTCCACTACGACCAGGTTCATCGCAGCTGCCAACACCGCTGCGATGCCCAGCCATGAACGCCCTTTCATCACTACATGCCGCGGCTGCCACATCCCACAATGACGCTAGGCAGCCCACTTGCCACGCCCAGTGCACGTGGGCCTGCCGGCGCGTGTTTGGGCACGCCACACCCCCATTGCCATGCCAGATGGCACGCCTTTTTATTAATATAATTTTTAAAAGTTTTCACCGTGACCACAGAAAAATTTGTGTTAAAATTAATTTGTCATTGAACAGATATCAAGAATCTTATTGAATTATATCACCAAATTTGGTAATTTATTATTATTAATTTATTATCAAATTTTGGTGATAGTTGAATAGATAATTTATAATCAAATTTTGTTGCCGAAAATTTTGGTGATAATTTCTTATCTCAAATTAATTAATTATTGAGTCATTTATTACAAAGTTTTCGATGATAAATTCATAAATTTAGTTAACAAATTTAGTTGACAAGGACCCCCTCGTCAGCAAATATAGACTAAAGGGCGCAATTACTACAGCATGATCAAAATTTCTCATCGTCAAAACATCCCACAAGCCGTGGACATAAGGCAACAGTGACATGCACGTTCAGTTGCTCATCTAGACCAGACATTTCCGTTGCCCCAAGTGGAGGACCATGTAGCGAGCCGCCCCCACCCCACATGGTTTGCACCCCCTCTGAATTAATCACCCTTTTTCTAGTCTTGCCATTTATGTGCTTAATCTTTGAAGTGAACCCTAGACCCAACCGTTCATCGCGATTAATCCGCTAATGCACTGGGTTACTACTACCAATTCTTTGCCTATCGGACCGATCCGGAGTGCTGTCTAGTGGGATCCTGCTTTGTTGGTTGCATGCAATTAGTCTTGAGCTGAAATAGACTCCAATTTCGAAGGTAGATTTTAATTTAAATGATTATTAAATTTATTATTAATGGTGTATATTATTTTTTTATTGTATTTCGATTGATTGAATGTTCAATTTTTAATTGGATCTCGATTTTTAAAAGCCCTTTTATTAATACTAGGTATGATATGCTATATGTGATCTATGTTTGAGATATATATGTTATAAATAAATTGTACTATATAAACTTGGATCGACTTCATATCAAATCATTAAGAGAAATTAAATTAGATAAATAAAATAAAATAGCGGAAACGTACCTGAAGCCATAAAGAAACTAAAGTCTGAATTTAGGAAGAATTTTCAAAACCTGAATTCTCAGTTATGGATCTTTCAAATCCAAGACTAATTTTTTAAACCAAAGTTCTGGACAATAGGATATCAGAACGAAAACCAGATATGAATTCAGGGACCATAACCTCCTTATTTATAGCCTTAGTTCCGTAAATTCAATTTCACCCATTACGAAAGAGAATTTATGAAAAGTATCTACACATTAATCTCACACTTTCTCATTGAATTCCACACTTTAATTCATGGCTCATAACCTTTAACTTTAGTAAATCAATTTAATTTAGCCAACCTTATATAATAACATATGATATAATTCCTGATATCATATATATATATATATTTATGTCCAATTTCCAACAATATAAACTCTAATTTTATAAATAAACCCATGACTATTTGATAAGATAATGAGAGATTATATAATATCTCTAAGATATTAGGGGACAATTTTTAACTACTCTTTTATTAATAAATAAGAGTAAATAAGAATTGATTAAAAAATCCTTAATAAATAGTCTTGACAATTTGATGAGAGAAGAATATTTACAATGTGGCAACAAACATCTTTCCAAATCACCAAGAAAGCTATAGGTCTAGTGGCACAATCTATTGAAAAATTAAGAGTTGGGAGTGCTCGTAACGTACAAACGACTACTGATATATGCTTGCCATGTGAAATTTGCAGGTCAGTGGGTTGCTATATACCTCTTTTTTTTTTTAATTCGATATATAGCTCATATACCTTTTTTGCTACTCCTCATTTTGTAGTTTGGCATTTTTTTTAGAATATAGTTTGTGGATGATCGTTGCATACATGATTTACACCTCATATAGTTTACATGAGCTATAGTAATTTAGTGGCTCTCACTATTCAAAACCTACATAGATAAATATAGAAATAATTAATTAAGATATATACTTATATATTTTCAAATAAATATAATAGTTTAACCCTTTCATTCTAATTATTAAAATAATTGTAATAAAAATTAATATTAAAATATCCTTAAACAAGTTGATTTTTTAAATATTTAAAAGTATGTCATATTGATGTAAAAAAAAATCAACATCCTACTTAAGCATTATATTTTTCATATATATAAATCTAATTATATGTGACCTATAAAAAAATGTTCAAATTAAGTGTGTTCTTCATATAAGTTATATTAGGTGTAGTTTAGCTTAATTTTTTAGATATATGTGACCTATAAAAAAAATATTCAAATCGAGTGTGTTGCCTGTATAAGTTATATTAGTTGTAGTTTATCTTAATTTTTTAGATAGTTTGCATCGTGGGTGCTTGTTAATGAAAATTGTAATTTGTGTGAACGTGTATATTTTCGTATGAAAATATTTATTGGGTCATTATTATGATTCAAGCCCCACTCTATACTGAATTAGGTTTGTTAAAAAAATGGAGCAATTTTTTTAAAGGACAATTTACCTAAGTAAGTTCCAGAGATTAATTTTTTTATTGTTTTTTATAACGCTTTTCCCTACATTTGAGAAATACAAAAAATGGAACAAAAAAATCCTCGGTGATGTTAATGACTACCGTGGGTTCATTAGTGAGAGTGTACAGGCATGACTTGGAAAGTACATATTGTACGAGGTATCAAGCGATGAGTTACATGGCATTAAGTGCGAGGATGATTTGGGAAAAGACAATGGAGTAAAATTATCTAACGTTTTTTTGCTTCCAATAGTAGGGTGAGTACAGAAGTTGATCAAACTTAGCTCCGCCTTTAATTCCAAAGACCGTTTGCTGGTCCCTATGTTTCTAGCCGCTTGACAATCGCCGTGGCCAGGCACACGACGGCCACTTGTACGAGCTCCATCATCTCGTCCTTCTCCCATTCCCTCCTTCCACACTTCACCGTCTTCTTATCAATCACATCCTCTGTACATACCTCCCTCACCGTCGATTCCACCCATGTTGGCAACCATCTTCTCTTGCCCACCACTCTCTTTGAAGGGGATGTGGTAGTTAATTGTGGGAAAAAATTAATCAAGATCAGAAATTAGACAAATTAGACCTTCACAAACTTTAACACCTCTAAGTGGATTAGTAACAGATGAATAGTATAGAAAGCGATAAACTAACAAAGCAAAAAATAGAAGTTCAAATCAAATAAAAATTTATATTTTGGCGAATTTGTCAAACTATGCGAAAATTCTAGGTAATTTAGAAATTACTCACTTAATACTCTAAAGTGACCAAATTAAATACAAGAGTATTAATTTAATTTGCAATAGAGATAATAACAATTACTAATAATGCTTAAGAGAAAAGGATACAAAAAATAAAGCACAGGACATAAGACCTTTTTATAAAAAATTGGAATTCTTATTTCTCTCTCCTATTAGCACTTGCCACGGTATACTTGGAAGCACATAACAAGCCTTAGGAATATATAACCACTTCAAGCAAATCGTACATTGCTTCTAAGCTCTCGTAAGAGCCAAAGAGCCTACTCCTTAACCAGCATAAAATTTGGGCCAAGGAGCAATCCACTTTCATACCTTAGGCAAACGAACTTCTCCTTCACAAGCTCTCAAGAGCTAAGGAACCTACTCTTTCACATGCCCGCTCTTTGGGTTAAGGAGCAATCTACCTTTACACCTTGAAGGTAAGTAAACAAGTACCTTTCCTCAACACCATGGTCAAGATACTTTACACACACTTCCAACACATTTGAAGTTTACAAGCAAGCTCCTCACAAGAATTAACGACATATTTTCAAGTTCTTTAATAAATTCTCTGATATGAAAGTGAAGGAGCAAGGACTTTGCAAGCTATTTTGATCATAACATAGTTTCCAAGGCTTGAAAGTCCCAATAGGTGCTAGCAATACACTCCCTAAGGTCATTTTTATAGCCTAAGAAGTCTTAGCCAAGAATGATAGCCGTTATGTCTTTGAAATTATCACATCATCATTCCTAATGTTTAGTTTTGACAAAACTGGATGCGTTCGATTGCCAGTTGGTTTGCCAATTATCTACCAACACGAAAGACTGTCTATTGATCTTCCAAAGCCTTTTTAATCTATTGCCAAACTCCATTAGCCTACTTAAGCTGCTCGAGCTGATCTGTTGATCATTGGCGCATTTTCCTAATGTTCTTTCACTTTGAAATGTGTACAAGTCAGTCCCAAACTTGTCTAGGAGAGTTTATTGAGTTGAATCATCAAAACCTTAGGTTGAACAAATTTTCCCCTTTTTAATGATGTCAACTCTCTTAAGTGTTGGTACCAATTCTTATCAAGCATTCTTGTTGCATAGTCTAAGTCTTCCATCTTCCAAATCATCAGTAATCCATCCTTCAGCTCTTTATATAAGAATCTTCAAATCTTCTAGCTCCATACCATACCTTTGCTCCATATAAACTCCACGATATTTGGAGAAAGTCAATACCCAAGTATGATACAAAGAAGACCACACAAATACTATGCAATGGATTTCATGCAATACCATGCTATGAAACATGCTATGCTTCTATGGGCAAATCTAGGTGAGAGTTAGTTCATTCTCATCAATTGAAAAGGATTACAATATAAGCCATATGAGATGACTACTCTCTAGCCATTCTCATCATTGTACTCCTTGGTGTTGTTGTCTCTTTGATCTTTGGTTGTGGGAGGTAATTCGATAGGGCAAGTTGAACTAAGTTCATATGGATTAAAAAACTAAGCCTATAGGTCAGGGCCAGTATCAATCACCAAATCCACACTGGCTGCTACTACGTTGTGGTTCGAGATGCTGGTGGTGTTACTGCCTGATTCTGAACTAGCAGTGCCTATTGTCTACTCCTCTACTGTTTAGCTTGCCCTGCAGCTATGTACCCTCTCTGGTTTTGGCCCCTCTGCTACTGTCTTGTTGGCTATTGATCTCCTCCTCTTTGGCCTTAACCTTGGCCCTCTTGGCCTCTCTACCATTGTTGCTACTGGGGAGCTGGGAGTGCAAGTCTCTATTGAGGCACTCGGAGTGTCAACTGCTGGTGTTGGCCAGTTGGACAGGTTACTACGTCATGCCCTAGTTGACTGCAACTATATCATACCCTAGTGCCTACTCTGCACTATGTGGTTCGATGTCTTGGTTGAATGCAACTATAACAAATATTCATGCCTACTCGTCATTCACCTCCATGATGACGTTGGCAATTCTAACAGAAAACTACTCTGTTACCTTGAACTTGGCCATTAGTAGCCCTCATGGCAACTGGTGCATTTGTTTGGCACCTCTATTGTGCTCCCTGATCTGGCTGATATGACCTTGGATGTTATTGCCTCTAGTCAAAATCCTGGTGAAGTCGAGTAGCTATAACTCACACTACCTCGCCTACAACTCTCAGTACATCGCCAAAGTTAGCAACCTTCCTATTCAAATAGGCTATCCTGATCTTATGATGGAGGCCTTCATAAAAATGCTCTACCCTTCTTCCTTCAATGGGAACCAAATCCAGTGCAAATCTCTCCAGTGCTTTAAACCTTGTCTCGTATTACACCACTATCATGGGTCCTTGCTTCAATGACTGGAATTCCCACACCTTCCTCTTCCTGACATCTTGCAGAAAGTAGTTTCCATCGAATTCTGCTTTGAATTCCTCCCAAGTGATGTCTTCAGGTTGATGGTGGGCAAATATGAAATTTTGCGCTAAATGGCACCATACTTATGACAGTCCAATTTCGGTTCACCTAAGAACTGGATCGAAAATGTCGTGATTGAGTTGAGTCATGCCTAAAATAGCTATTCTATCGGACTTGATTAATAATATAAATCAAAGCAACCCGCTTGGTGTCAAGAGAATGAAAGGCATTGCTAAATACGCGTAAAAAATACATCAAATATAAGAAAAAGTGTAAAAGAAAATAACTAAGCTAAGCTCAAGTGTGTGTAGCGTTTATCTGTTCTCCCATCAAAGCCAACCCAGAACCAGGAAACCTACATATATAATATAAAAAAATGTTAGTAACGAAAGTTACTGGTCCATAAATAACAATATTCAAATTGGCATAGGAGAACTGGTCCTCCTGTTAAGTGAAAACATTTATATACTCCTTCACAAAATTTTTCATAAGGGCATTAATTAAGAGTCTTCGACCTCACGCGACAACATCCCCTTTCTATCTAATCTCAAGCTTCATCAACTTTAAAAATTATCCCTTGTGCGGGAATATCACTTCCTTTTATTTCAACCATTTACATCCTCCATATCACTCCTGGCCTTGAGTACAGAGACCGAGTGCTCTCAGGCATAAGCTTTCAGTACCCTTTCAAACCACAAGTCTAGATATGTGCTGCATTATAGTACCCGTAAACCTCCAAACTTCTCCGGGTTTGAAGAACTCAAAGGTGGAGTTGCCAAGATTTGTCAGGAATGGAAGGTACGCTCACCAAATGTAAAGCCCGCTTTGACAAACACTTCCTATCTCATGGTGCGATTGTTAGTTTTCCTCTATCTGACATCTCATTGGAAAACTCGAGAAAATCATATATAGGCTTGTGAATGAATTTATATAATATGCCCAAAGGCAACTTGCAATGGATCTTATTTTTGAAGTCAAACTCGAGGGGTCTCATCCTCGAGGGTTATTAATCATAAAAATAAAATACGTTCAAATAACCCATGTTAAGTGGGGTCCAATAAAACAACTACTTAACATGTCCTGCGATTTGAAAATCAAATCAGCAATAGAGTATACCGATAAAAAGTGAGAAGAGTCCTAATGGACCTATGGTTCAAACTCAAAACGTGATGTCTCGTCTACGATGAGCTCGAACTCGAAAACCTATATCGAATCCCACTGCTAAGTAAAATACTGACATTTTTATATAATGCATAGTTGTGGTGTGTGCTCACATAATAAATACATCGTAATAAAAAAGACCACTAAATAAACTTACAACTAAACATATAGCATGGAAATTGAGATATAATGAAGGAAATAACTAGTCGCAAATAGGAAATAAATAAGTGCATACACTCATGAATAAATAGATAAATAATAAATTCATCAAAATAATCAATACTTTAATCATAAAATAATAATAACATATACTATACAAATACATGGCTAAACACGAGTAAATATCACATATATATGTGTTAGTAAACATATAAATAAATAAATAAATACATAATCATTCAATAAATAATTAAATACATAAATAATTTGTTTTTTTAATTAATCATGAATAATAATAATAATAATAATAATAATAATAATATCATAGTCATCATAGTTATCCAATGCAAAATACACAATTAAATACAAATAAATAATAACAAACATACAACGAACAATTAGATAAGTAAATAAGTAAATAAATATATACAATGTAATAAACAAGAATAAGATTAACCTATTTGGGTAAGATCCGGTTTATTAGTTGGAATGAACTGCAGATCTTTAATGTAGGTTAACCATTTTCGAAGAGTTAACTTAGGCCAATTATGTTACACTTTGGATTGGGTAGTTATAAATGGTATTAGAGCAACTTGGTTTTATGATAGATGGTGGGTTGGATTAGAGACTTTGACTAGGCTGTTAGTCACGGGCCAGAGAATGATGTGAGCTAAGGCTAATGACGGGCCAATTGTAAGAATTTTGAGTACAAAATTTCTTAAGGTGGGTAGATTATGAGATCTTCAACTTAGCCATATGCCTAATAAAGATATAGTTTATTAGTAGGAATGGATGATATTTTTTCAATTTCGGTTAACAATTTTTGAAGAGGTGATTTAGGCTCATTATATTACATTTTGGGCTGGGTCATTATAGTGTGTATACTCTCAAAGTCAGACCAGAAGTCCTCAAGGACTCCAGCAATAGCACCCCCACTACTACTCTTTGGCTGATCAGTAACCCTGTCCCCTAATTGAGCTAAATCACTTGGTAGGGTTTGCACACAATCAAATAGTTTAGCATTGCCACTTTCCTTAATAGGCCCTCCTACCAAGACTTCCAATAAAGCCAACCTATCTATGAAACAATCAGATGAACGTGTATCCACCCGAGATCAGCAACAAATCACCAAAAGTCCTGGTTGTCAGTAATCAAGCTCAGACAACAACGGTCAAAGGGATAGTTCTAGGGTAAAATTTTTTGTCCCAAACCTACTCCTATGCGACGTCTACTCCTCTAGTAAAAAACCTAACCACGTTCACATGCAGCACAGTAACAAATAGAAAGCATACTAGAACTGCCGATCACTCTCGAGTCCCTGAGTCACACCCATATGCACGAGCACACGCGGGACTGCCCAAGCACACCCGATCACATATCTGTCCACACTAGTTGACTGCCAGCAATGATCGATCACTGCCACTCGGTACTCACGAGATTCACTCTTGGAACACGCTGGTTCTGCTCGGTCACAACTAAGCCCTCACCAGGGCTCGGCTGGAAACCATAATCCTAGAGCCTAGGGTTTCCCGCCACCAACACAACCCTAACACCAACAAGCAACACATAAGCAGTTTACGGGGTTTCCCCCAACCATATCTATCAACAATATAAACAAGGATTACAAAAGCACTCTTGCCTTGACAAGCACTTGCTAACTAGTGGACATGCAACCCTACACGATCCTGCCACTCCCCATACAAGTGACTCACAGAATCTGGGAATGATGTACCCTACCAACAAATCAGTGCTCACACTCTCATGACATCTGTACAACCCTTGTGCACAGTCATTCATATCATACATGCACATCACATCAAATGACTCAAAGAGTATTTCTCAAAGATACCTTGATCAAGTGACAAAGCCAATGCCCTAAGAACTCCTAGTACTTGTCCGACAACAGCTTGAAGATCTCCAAGAACGACTTCCTCCTCCTTGATGCAAGATCTCCTCCCCACAAGAACTCTGGACTTCTTCCCTTGTGTGTTCTTTCCAAGAATGTTCGATCCTCTCTTCTCCTTGGCATCGGGTTTACATAGCAATATAGGATCGATTCCTCTCAGGTCCAATAGGGTGAGAGTCGCCTTGGTCCAACCCTAGCCCGAGCCCCTAAGTCCTTCAGTGATACCCTCTGGTTGAGCTTAGTCTCACAGGTGAGGAATGGCATGCCCCAGTCATGGTTGCACCCAAGTCTGCCAAGCCGAGCAATCCTAGTCGATAGAGTCCTGATCATTACTGGGACTGCTTGGTCACACCCGAGCAGTTGTGCTTGGTCACCCGAGTAGCTATGCTCAGTAGTTTGGAGTGCTTGGGGCCCTCCTAGTCCCCGTACTCCTCGGGACATCTGAGACCCTCCTAGTCCCCCGGTGCTCGTTAAGGATTTAATGTTTTTCGACAAGGCATCAAGGGATCTCATCCTTAAAATTATGTTAAACTATAGAAACATTGGTTGGATGGTTCAAAATTAGTGGGATTCAATAAAATGCCACCAATCTCATCCTCAATTGTAAAACAAAACACGATAGAACCAAATAGTAGATAAAGTAGAAAGAGTCCTAATAAACCTGTGAGTGGAGCTGTAAAACCCATGACTCGAGTTAGAGTTTTAAACTAGCGAACTAGTCGGTTTAATCGTCAGTTCGAGCCAAATTATTTTCATGCCCTACATGCTGAGCTGAGACCAGCAATACGTTATGAGGAATGAGAGTCAAGTGTATTTGAATATATAATGATAACGTCACACAAATGATGAGAAATGAATTATCAGAGTATATGAAAGTATGCAATTTTTTTTATATATTTGATTGTAAATTGTAGGGTCAAGTTTGGGTGGGTTATTAGTTATAGACCATGTCATTTTGATATTATGGAAAGTATATTTCATGAAATATTTTCACATTTTTTGGGAATTTATTAGGAGTTGGTTATTATTTTTGACTCGAGTTAGAGTCAAATCAAGTTTTATTCACGAGCTTGCCATCCAAAGTCTCCCCGATGCCTTTCTCCCCTAACCATGATCACCGCCCCTTCCTCACTGTTGAAGCCACATCTGGCCACCATACCACCGCTGATCGGCTCTGCCGTGCCGTCCTGTGTCTTCCCATCTGCCGCACGACCTCCACAACACCCTGACACTGTTGGAACGCACCACACTCCCGACGTTGTTCCACCACCGGCTGTGCCGCTTTGGTGTCATTGCGCCACCATTGCCACCCCCTTTGACCCCAGGAATCTTTCCCCCATACCATGCGCTACCGCCGAGGCCGACCAAAGGCCAAGCCGATTGACACCAGCTGACCCACCGTCGCCATGGGTCATTTAGTCGTATGAATTTTTGGATTAATAACCCTCGTAGATGAGATCCCTGGAGTCTGTTTTTGAAAACTCAGATTAAGATCATGATGCCTTCACGTCTATTATATTAAAATCCTTACCCAGACCTATGTATATATAATTTTATCAGTGTTTTTCAGTGAGATGTAAGACAAGGGAAAGTTGAGTCATGTGCATCATGAGCAGATACGTGCTAATCAAAGTAGGCCCTAGATTAGTGAGCAGGTCGTTCCATTCCCAAGGGATCCTAATAACTCCACCTTTGAGTTCCTTAAAGGTGTAAGTGATGAGGATTACGGGTACTGCAATATAGCGTATGTCTTGACTTGTGGATTCAAAGGGTATTAAAGGTGCCTTCCTAAGAATACTTAGCCTTTGTACTTCAGGCCAAGAACGATACGAATGATGTAGAGGGCTTTAGGATAATTGATTTTCCCAAACAAGGGATAACTTAAACATTTACCAAAGTATCTGATGAGTCAGAATGGGATGTTGTTTAGCCAAGGCCGATGGCTCCTAATTAGTGCTCTTATGAGAAATTCGAATGGAGGAATATATGAATGATTTTATTTAATAGGAGAGTCAGCTTTCCAGTGCCAATTTGATTATTAGTTATTTATTGACCAGTGACACTCATTGCTGACATTTTTCTAATATATATTTAGGTGAGAATGAGATTGACTGAGTGTTGTCGGGACTGCGGAGGGGCAACGATGCATCATGCACATAAGTACCTACCGTATAGAATGATTGATAATGTGTTGTGATGAACTATTGGTATTGGTTTTGGATATCTATGCTGGAATGTTTTATTGCAAGAATGTTATGAGAAAACCATAAAATGTTTTGCATGTGATTATAGTTGTGAATAGAATTGAATAGGTTGAGCAATAGAATCCAGACTCGGCTCAAAAGAATAAAAATGATGATAATGTAAATTTGTGAGAAAAATAGCATGTTTTGGAAACATTCTATATTTTATTACTACATATATATATTCTTTATTGTTGACATGGTGATCCATATTGTACTTTTAAGAGAGATTCCGTTAAATTTGTTTTTAAAAAATCATTCTTTTTCGAGTTTTTATTGAGTTTTCTTTGTTTTGAATATGAATGGCATAAAATTCATTTAAAACCATGATGGTGCCTAAGCATCTCATCTATACATTTATTTATCTCTGTAATCTAAAATGCGTAACCATAGATCTGCTCTCCACAAAACACTTAATTGGTTCACCAATCAAATGGATTCCAATTTACTTGAAATTTTATGCACTTTTCTTGATATATAGATGATTATTTCTGAAAAATTCTATCAAGAAATTTCACCTTTAATGGTGTCTAATAGTTCTTCAAAGTTCTACCGGGGGTAAGGTTTTTCAGAAAATAGGGTAGTTAGACTCCAAGTTTAATTATGGTTAATACACTAAATGACGTCCAAATTTGCCAAAATTTTAGGAGCTTGTTTATAACATTAAATTTAATGTTTCTGAAAATTTTCAGCTGGAAACTAAATGTGTAAGGTCACCTAAGAGGGTAGTCATTAAAACATTATACAAATCTGAGCAAGTCTAGACTGTCCTCAACACCTCGTACTCACAACTTCTTGAGGTCCATACACGTCCAAATCAACCCAAACGATAAGTCACAATGTGCAAAACGATCACAACTTTTTATCACAAAATCATCACAAATCAGTCGCGTCAAAATATCAAGCACAAACATCAAATACAATGTACAATAATATCATACATACATACATACACACACACACACACACACATATATATATATATATATATATATATATATATATTAGATAAAATCAATACATCTATCACCAAAAATCATAAAGACAACATGATCTAACATGATTCTAGCACGAACTACCATGGATGATCACTGCAACATCAACGATGATGGAGAAATGAAGAAAACGGGAGGGAATGGAGCACCTTGAGAAGAGAAACAAGTTTGATGGAGCGATCAAATTACAAACACCATGGGAATCTTGGATTGAACAAGAGGACGGTTGGTTTGTAAAACCCGAGTAGCATGTGAGCCCGTCCAGTTCGATCGTTTACATGTGATACAAATTCCGAGTATGTGTTGTGTACGCCAGAGCATTGGTTGCAGTGGCTGTTAGCTGCGTCTAGTTGAGTGCCAATTGCTTAGGTGTTGCATGGTAGCGTTTTTAGCTAGTTTGATTTGGTAGTAGTTAGCAGCTTAGCGCCATTTTTTGTGAGGGTCACATGGGTTAGTTTAGTATTTTTAGTGCATGACATGTTTTGGAGTACCATGATAGCACTAGTGTAGCCCTAAAAGCCAGCTTATCAATAGCCCACTTTGATTACCTGAAACCTAGGTAACAATCCACTAAGGGCATATTTCCTGTACCCAACACTGCAATTAGGGCTGCTAATTAAGCGAGGCAGTTTGTGAGCATTTGACGTTCGGCTTGGCTCGGCTCGACTCAAAAATTTACATTTAAATATTCGAACTTGAACTCAAATCCTTTGAGTTGACTTTGAACAAGAAAGTATTTGACTTGACTTAGTTTTAATTCGAACTCAACTTCGAAATCAACTAGTAGCTTGATTCGAATTCGACTCGATAATATAATATAATAATATGCATAATATCAGTTGCCTACTCAAAATACATTTAAAATTATAAATAAATATTAGTACAGACTACGTACTAAATGTGGGTGGTGATGGGGGAGTTTTATTTTTTATTTTTTGTTTTTTTTATCAAATCTAGGTCGTCATTGTAATTGAATGATACAGATTAAAGTTTGAGACAGAAACATATCTGCCCCGGTTAAGATTAATAAGTTTAATTATAACTAGTTTTATTTTTTATATACAGTAAAATAACAAAGTAGCCAATATGCAAAAAAAGGAATATAAAGGAAACAAATTTTAATCGAGAAAATCTTGACTTGCCTTGTGAATAGCCTTAATAATTGAGGCATATAAATGAGCCCATCATTAGAGAGAGAATAGTTTTAATAATAATGATATGGTGGACTTTTCCTGATCAAGCGCCTACTTTGCACTATGCGATATTTCAAGATGTAGTTTAAAGTTCTAAATGATAAAAAATGTAAGCTTAAATCTATATTATTTTTTTAAACAAATAACACCCTTAGTATCAACACGGGGATAGCTTAGTTGGAAGAGCGTCAAACTGAAGATCTGAAGGTCGCATGTTTGATTCACGCTCACCGCATTATCTAATATCATTTTTTGTTGGATACATGTAAAAAAAATTGTGAAATCGTAATTGGTATTTGAGCCACGTGTTCGATTCACACTCTTCGCATTATTTAATATTGTTTTTTGTTAGATACATGTACAAAAAAAATTGTGAAATCGTAATTGGTATCTAAGCCAAGGCCCAGATAGCCCTTCTGCAGCCCCTATGCCTTCTATTATTAATACCTGTGGCTTCTATTATTAATAATTTCCTACAGCCCCTATGCCTTCTATTATTAATAATTTCTAGAAAATAGGGTTGCTAATTGAGCGAGTTAGCTCGCAAGCTATTTCCGACCTTATAATTGAATTAGTTTTGAGCTCCCAAAAGAGCTAATTTCGAGCTCTTCAAAATTAAATAGTTTAAATGTATTTGAACTTGAGCAACCTAAAATATTTTTGAGTCGATTTTGAATATATATGTTCAAAACTCGTTCGATCTAAGAATTGAATTCGAACGATCTTCAAATTATTGGAGTTGAGTTCGAGCACAAGCTGAACTCGGCTTGCTCGCTCGTTTAGCAGCCCCCTCCCTCCTAAAGGAGGTTTTCGGGTGTGGTGGGTGTGACCACGACGCTCATGTGTAGGGCCCAGTGTTGCTTGAAAACCATGAGCCCTTATTTTAATCTGAGTTGGGATGATTTGTAGCAAGGCCGCGACGCTCCCAAAGTCCAGCCTTTCTCCATTCCCTTTTCTTCCACTTCATCTCCTTCACTACTCCTTTACCCCAGAGCATCTCCAAGCCCTTCTTTATCATCTATAACCCTCCTCATCTTAATCCCTCCATCAAAATCCTACTCTCAAGGTATTTAACCCCCTCGCCATCTCTTTTCATTTCTCATCCATTTCACAAAAATTAGTTATTGTCCACGTTAGGACATGATAATATCACGTTAGGAAATTGTTGTTGAACTAGGATTACATGAGTTGATGTGTTTATTTGATTGGTTTGATGAATACATATAAAAATATGTATGATTATGGACTGTTTGGATTCGATTATGGAAATGTCGTTGCTCAATTTTTATTCTATAAAGTTGCAAATTTTATGCTTGATGTGATCTAGACCTGATGAAATATGAGTGAGGAACATTGTTTGGAATAAATTAGTGGAGATACGCTGTCTGGAAACTAGGTTTTGTGGTAGTTATATGGTGTTGTAGAATTCCAGACCCTGTGCATCATACTGACCTAGGTGTTAGAAATGAGATGCATAAACTTTCATACAATTTGGAGTTCGTTTAATATTTTGACTAGAATTAAAAGACAGGTCTATACTGTCCTATAAACTATAAATCTGGTTCTAATCCAAAATCAGCTGATTTAATTATAACACTTAGAGGTATCCTTAATTTTTCTCTCCACAAACTTAGCTTAGAATGTGAGGAAGTGTTGGAAAAATATGTCACTTGATTTTGAGGTCATTTCAATGTATGGAGTCGGGTTTGCCACAGTAGGACAAGGAGCTCAACTCACAGGTTTGTCAGGACTTCCTATGACTTGACTTTCTGATTGGTTGTGATGTAGTATTGTTTTCTTAATTGAGGGACAAATTAGTGGCGTTTTATTAGATCCCACTATCTTTGGGTCATTTAACTAATTCTCTGCAGTTTAATAAAACCTTAAAGATAAGATCCCTTGTTAAGTTTTTGAAATGATAAGATCTAGTTTAAAGTCAATTTGGTGATATCTTTAATTCCCTACCCAAACCTAATAATTAAGTATGAGTGTTTCCGGCTTTTACAAATGAGAGTGGGAGCTTGTGGTACAAAGGCTACACTGTGTACTTCTCAAATCTTAGGCGGTGTAGTGTAGAGGGTTCATAACATAGCACATTTTTGGAATTTGTGACACTTGGTTTCGAGCCATCCGAGTATAATGGCGGGTGAAATAAGGAGCATGTGGTAAGGGCGTGAGCATGTATAGTATGTATGTTGAGATGTCATGCTTAATGTGCCGACTTTCTCTTGTATGTTGGATGATGAGATGCCTTAGTGTGCCTCTCTTTCATTTAGCAGCCCTTGTGAATTACTCTTGAAGTTTCATTTATTTCTTTGGATATCGTATGAATCCATCGTTTGATTATTTTCCCGATTAGTTATTTGAGACCAGCAGTCACATGATTACTAATGTTTTTCTATTATATTATCTAATTATAATTCAAGTTGTTTTGTAGATAGAATATTCTGGGAATTAGGTGTAGTTAGGTTTGACAGGTACATGCCAAAGAGTGGAGTCCAGGAACCGAAAGATTAAACATCTTGTTATGTAAAACCGTGTAGTATGCACAAGTATGAGGAGCAATAAGCCATGGGTTGGAGGAGCATACGTGTGAATGTTGTGCAGGTTGAAGGTGCAACAATCAGTCCTTATAGCATTATTACCCTAGACTTTATTTCTTCTCTTGAGTAGTAGACATTAGTAGTACTCTTTATTTTTCAGCCCATAAAAATTTTTCTTGGTATATTTAGTCTTCAATAATACTGGACACTTCGAATTTTTAGTTTATGTGGTTGATTATATGAGTTCAATCATGTTAAATCGACGTCCAACGCTCTATCATGTAAGGGTACAATCGGTCAAGTTAAATTCAAAGGAATAAGTAAATCGAAAAGGTAAAAGTTATGGTGAACAAAATGGACACGGTCACATGTGATCAAGTCTCTATCACCACAAGATGTTTATCATGAAAATTAGAAATCCAAGAGGCTAAACAGTTATTTAACTAGCAAGTTGATTTAAGTGAAACTAAACATGTTTGGGAACCAAGCATCTTAATTAAACTCAAGAGTTGATTTCGACCGAGTGTCTTAAATAAATAATGATTCATGATGATTGTTTAACTTGTTACAAGTTTAGGCCCACCCTGTTCATTTTCCACTTTCCATTTGCATTCACATACAAAATATCTTTAGTAGTTTACAAAATATCATTCAAATTCATTATACACACAATTCAATACATCGCCAATGACATTCGACAAGTAGATATGTGCACGATTTCATTACTGCTCCTCAGCAGTCCCAACGGTGTTCATTCCTCGAGACTCTCACCTATATATAATAAGCAGGCATCAATAACGAGTGTTACCAGTCAAGAAATAACTAAAAACAAACTAACATAGGAGAGCTGATCCTCCTGTTGAATAAAAAACTCAAACACTTCCTCAAGAACTTCCATTGGGTAGTAATGGGAGTCGTCGACCTTGGGCGGCAACGCCCCCTTTTCCATATCATTTTATTTCCTTGGTCATTTAAACTATCCATTTGCATGGGAAAATCATTATCTTTCCTCTCAACCATCTGCATCTGCCGCATTACTCTTAGCCCTATGTACAGAGACCGAGTACTCTTAGGCATGCGCCTTCAGTACCCTTTTACACTACAAGTCTAGACATGTGCTACACAACAATCCATAAACCTCCACACTTCTTTGAATTTTACAAACTCAAAGGTGGAGCTATCAGCATCCCTCGAAAATGGAGTGGACACTCACCAATTTCAGAGCCAGCTTTGACAAACACATGCCCTATCTCAAGACGTGGTCGTCATTTTCCCTCATCTGACATATCATTGAAAACACAAAAACTACATATACATAGGCCTGGGTAGGGAATTCAGTATAATAGGCCCGAAGGCATCATGAGCTGGACCTAAGTTTCGAAAACAAACTCGAGGGAACTCATCATTGAGGGTTAATAATCTGGAAATACGATTTGGCTAAATGGCCCATGTGGAATGGGATATGATAAATCCACCACTCGACATGTCCTCTTTCCTATTAAAAACAAAACACAATAGAATGAGATAAAATTGGTTTCGAGTACTAAACAAAACTGGCAGAAGCTCCAAGCGCATCCTCATGCCTAGGCGATGAGTTCCTACTTTGTACCTACACATTAAATCTAAAAGCTAACGCCCGCTAACTGAATGATGCATCAAATATCTTATAGCATACACACACCATATCATACATCAATCACACATAACATTTTCTAACCTACTTTGCATTAGATTACGATAATTATTTAGTTTACCTAATTAGTTCCTTAACATCCGTTTTACTACACTTAAATCGAGCAAAATTCATATTTTTATTTACAATCAAAATATCTAACAAGACAATTCATCAATCCTAGCATATTGTGCTAACAATCATTGATTTTAAATAATCAAATTGGAGGAAATTCTACCTCATGTCGTCAGTCATCGGCGACAACTAGGGTTTCATCACGTGTCTCGAAGTTCAAATTCAACACTCGACAGTGTCTGAAGTTCGATCGGGCTCAACTTGATGAGCTCGGTAGAAGATTCGGTGATGTCCAGCGAATCCAATTTTTGGTGGTTTTGGCAACTTTCTGAAAGTTTTCAGTGGTTTTCTAGTAACTGTTCTGCGGTTTTTCGACAACTATTGCTAGTGGCAGCTACCTACAGGATGGTGATGGTATGGGGTACCGTTGGCTCTAGATAGGAGACCATGACACGTTTGTGACATTGACATGGTCGGCGGAGGCGGCTGCTCACCAGAAACTTACAAAAGAAGGTTGTTGGTGGAGGGGTGTGGAAGTCCGGCTGATGTGGGCGACGCTGGGCTCCACTTCGAATAGGAAAGGGCAAGGGAAGGTTGGTGACATGAAGCCAGCAACTAGATGTCAGCGGCAACAGTCACCAGTGACGAGAGCTCAGCATAAAAGCTCAGCTTCCTCGCGTCGTGGAGGCCGGGCGATGGCCGGGGGCGATCGGGGCAGCATGGCACCATGGGGCCTAGCCGCGGTGGTGCAATGGCATTGGTGGTGGCATTGGCAACGAACGTAGGGGGTGGAAAAATGCCGGTAGGGGAAAGAAATGGTTCGGTGGCGATATCGTAAACAAAACTTAACTCGACTCCAACTCAAGTCAAAAATAATAACTAAGTCGTAATAAATCCTAAAAAAATCCAGAAAAATTACCAAAATCTCACAAAATTTATTACACACCATCACACTACAATGACATGTTTTATAACTAATAGCTCACCCAAACTGCCATATAACATGTCCTAATGTGTTATTCGGCTTAAAAATAATTCTATGATCAAATACAAATAAAAAATATAAATAACATACTTTCATATATTTTGATAACTCATTTTTGACCATCTTTCTGACTTCATCATCATATACTTTAGTACACTTAACCCTCATCGCTCATAACTCACGATTGGCCTCAACTCAGCACGCGGTTCATGAAATTGACTCAACTCGAACTGACGGTTTAACCAACTGGTTCGTTAATGTAAACTCTGACTCAAGTCACAGGTTGTACAATCATACCCTAACACTAAGCTTTCACGTGGACTCTTCAAGGGGAATAAACTATATGCTCCTCTGATCCATGTTTCATCAACAAACTACACAGTTGCAAAATAGGAGCTTCGTGTACATGGTGTTGGTCCTCTAAGACTTTGAGGCTTAGCTCCTATAGAAGACTTGTTAGTACCCAAAGTTTAACTTCCTAGTTACCCATAAACAACTAAAACACGCATAAACACCCAGTGATAACTATAGATGGCCAAAACATACAAGGTCTGGAACGAGCCCCCACCTCTTGTGAGCCATTAAATCTGCCACCCCCCCCACCCCCACCCCTTTGTTGGCCAATGCCAGAGATACTCACAACTCACATACATATATAATAAGAAAATGTTAGTAATCGAAAAATTACTGAATAAAAAGTAAAATGGGTGGTAGATGGATGTTGAATTATTCACGAAAATACTGAACTTTCAAGAATAACCACTCACAAGGCAATAATAGGAGAGTGAAAGTATTACTTTTGGATAAAAGTTGGCGCGACAGCATGACGTATCATACATACATACAATAAAATCATACACTTACACCCTCACTACAACCTCTATACAACAACTGCTAGGTACTCGAATGGCAAAGGGGACCAATTTTTAGTGCTAAAGTTTTGGAAATGTGTTGTGTTATACATTACAAAATAAACCATACTAATCTGGGTAGGATGAGTACTAGCACAATCTTCGTGTCTCCATAACTCTCAACGTAAAAATGAAACCCTTATATACATACTTATAGCGCTTGGGTAGGGAATTAAATAATATACTTGACTGGATTTGATAAGTTAGAAATACATCAAGGGATCTCAACATTGAAGTTTTAATAAACATCTGAAAAGTTCAGCTAGATAGCCTAATATTTGTTGCATTAATAAAACACTACTAGTACCGTCCTAATGGGATAATTACGGCTAAACTTCGCTCAAGAAATCAAGCAAAGATTTCAAGCTTAGGGAAACCTACCGATCTGGCAAGTAAAGCTCCTCGACCTAGCACAACAAGCCCACTCAGAGTGTCCAAGATTGAGACAAACTAATCAAATTTTAAACAAGGCACACAACACAAGACAAAGCCTCGAATCATGTGATAACACACGAATAAACTAAAACATCATAATTAACGTAACAATTACCCCATAATTACTATTAAGCTTATTAGTTATGATTAAAGAAGTGTAAAAACCATGATTTTTATTACAAGACTTGAACCTAAATATTATGAAATAAATATCGATGAACCAATATGGTTGGTTATCAAGTCGACTGGTCATGATTCGACGTAAGGTCACCTAGAAAATACCTATTCATGAATGGATGATGGGGTGTGAGAATTTAATGAAGGGGCTCGTTGAACCTAGGAAATATCTATGGATGATGGGGTATGAGAATTTAATGGAGGGAATGGTTGAAGTGTATATATATGCAAAAGGAGGGGATCGTTGGGGGGGGGGGAGACTTTTTCCTAGCCATCAAATTCTTCTTGCCTCCTCTTCGTCCCAGGCGACCTCCCCGTTTCTGCGTGAGTATTTCATCCCTCATCTTATTTATTTCCATTAGGATTCTTGCATGCAAGGTTTGTTGGAGACGTCCTGCTAAGTTGCTAGATCCCTAGCGTCTTATGTATGGGGTTCTTGTCGACTGCTTGGTATGAACTGCTGCAAGTCTTTGGGGTCGGGTGTTGGTTTTGTTGTGGGTGTGCTGCTTTGCTTCATCCTTTGATTGGCAAGAATTGTTGGGATTCTTTGAATTGCTTAGTTGTTTTGTTAATGGACATGTCAGAATGGACCTGACAGTCAATAATGGACATGTCAGAATGGACTTGACAGCCAAAAATGGATATGTCAGAATGGACCTGACAGCCAATAATAAACATGTCAGAATGGACTTGACAGCCAAAAATGGATATGTCAGAATAGACCTGACTACCAATAATGGACATGTCAGAATGGACCTGACAGCCAAAAATGGATATATCAGAATGGACCTGACAACCAATAATGGACAGTCAGAATGGACCTGACAGCAAATAATGACTAATCTCAAAATGACCTGGGAGACCACCTAATCTCAGAATGACCTGAGAGCCTATAGAACTTCATTGAGCTTGATCCCGACATGGGTATGTAGGCTAATCAAGATTGTTTGATTTCAGCTCACTTAAGGAAGAATGAAAGTATGGTTGGTGGTTCTTTTACAAACTCAGGGTAGGAGAATGGATAGTAAATTGGACTTCCTTTTATTGTCTTGTGTTATACATGTGGCTTTGGGAAACGATCCAAGACTGTGGAACTATTATTATTATGTCATGACTAACCATAATTTACTTTAAGTGAGTCATACTTATGGTTTTAAGAGAAATCATGTAACATATAAGTAACGCCCAGATCGGTTAAGGCTGCTCGTTACGGGGTTGGTTTGGTATAATTTCGAGTAACGCCTAGCCAGCTAGGCCCACAAAATTGTAAAAAATGGCGGGTCGTTACAAAAAGCTTAGGGGCTTATTAAGGATTAATTGAATAAAATCCTAATTAAACCCAAATCTAAAATAACTAGGGCTACTAAATTTTGATGAATTTTCTAACAATCTAAATTGGCTCTGATTGGACTGAAAATTTGTAGGTTTACTTCTTAATGGGCTAATGTATAACTTTTATTTTTATAGTGCGTTAGACCTATGTGCACACTCTGTTTCCAAGTTCATCTATCTAATGGGTTATTTCTAGATTTCAAAAATTCTAGAGAAAATTCTTCTAGGATCCTAACCTTATGGGCTTCCTCTCCATAAAATACTGGCTTGAAGGCTATCTGAGCCTTCCTAGGGAAAATTTCAAGACTAGGCCTATATAGGATGCAAGAGAAATTCCTAATGTGCAGTCTAGTATCCATAGGCTCTAAAATTTTACATGGGCCTAGTGAGCTCCTAATAGGATACATGCACAAAATTTTAAGGAGTTTTGCACCCAACAACCATGACAACCTAATTTTACAAGGAATGACAGAGATTAAGGTTAAACCCTACTTCTTTGCACACTTCAGAAAAAGGAGATTAAATTACTACGCAACTGAGCTCAGTTCAAGCTCATGTTTGACAGTTTTTTCATATACACTTAGTAAAACTTAATTTATTTTCTTAGCATTTTAGAAGGCTTTTATGTACCCTATTTCAATCATTAACACAAGCCTACACAGGACAGCGTGTGTAGTTCTTGATTACACATGATGTTTATGCCCTTAATAAAGTCATTTGAGTGTAAAATTTTATAGAAGTGTAGATAACTCCAATGTCTAAATATGAGAAAAAGTATTTACATATATCTAATTACACAGGGAGATAAAAATCACACAAGTAACATCACGGATTAGGCATAAATGCAAAAAAGCTTATAAATGATATGATCTAGACATGATACAGTTGCAAAATGTGTACAAAATGCATATGGATGCAAAGCTATGTGAGTCAGGAGTAAAATGCAACAAAGATAACATCATAAGAGTGAGATATGGTGATATGACATATTAAAGTTGTTGATAATGAAGTGTCTGTACATGAAGGCATGTGCAAATCATATCTCATTGAACATATGCAAGAAAATCATGAAACTAAACTTAAATGAAATGAGAGACGCTAAGCTACAACCTAGGGCAAGCCTAACATAAAAGACAACCACTCACAACAAGCAAAACACTCAAGAAATACAAGAAAATAAGAGGGGAAAACACATGCCACCGAGGAGGAAGGAAACTAAGATGGAGTGGTTTCCTAGGCCATTGAATAGATGGTTTGGAGTTCCAAAGGTTGTTAGATGAGGCTAGGAGGAGAAGAAAGAGCTCAAGAGGTGAAGGGGATGAGGTGAAGAGATGGGAAAAGAAAAGGAGGAGAAGGGGTTTAAAAAGAAGGAGAAAATAGGCCTATCACAAGGGTGCTAGGAGAGCGCATGGGCACTGGCTACAATGACCATCCACATTGGGCAACACAAGCTATAACCTACCTGTCATGGTTTGACAAGTGAGAGCGCAAGAGCACTAATAGCCTTGGCACAAGGAGGTCAGACGGGTGCAAGGGTGTCGATGCCAGAAACCAAAACTCTAATTGGCTAAGTGCTAGCACAAGGGTGATGTGTTGGCACCTTTGTTGAACTCTAGGTTCTTTCATGCACACTAACACTGAAACCAAACACACACACACCAGAGATGCACTAGACACGTGGAGATATAGTCCTATGGCCTATCTATAACACCGCACACATGGGAAAGAAAGAAGAAAGCCAAGACAATCGAGTGTCCGACCGAGTGTACTAACACCAAGGCAAATAGAGTCCAGAAAAGCAAGCAACATACCATATTTTATAACATATCAATGGTTAATAAACACCAGTCACATGCTACTCAACTGGGTTAACCAGCGAACCAAAACAAAGCCCATGGTCAAATAGCCTAGGTTTTGCACCCTAAAAATGAATAAACGACGGACCTAGTCTACACCATGCTTCAAGCTCTTGGTTGCTCAGCTACAAAACTCCTACTCTGGACAATAATATAAAAATATGTCAAATCTAGGCTATCTTACCAATGCCTAGATGATATAGCATGACATGGATATGATGATAATCTCATACAGCATACTTACAACACTTAAACATTCATACAACATCATAAAAATATCATATAATGGTTAAACATCTATAAGCAAAGCATACATGAAAAATAGCAAATAAATACAAACTGGTTTGGGGTATCAAGGCCTTGATTCTAGATTAGAGCATCGTGGTACTGAGGTCTAAAAGACAATAACAACTGAGGCAAATGGTGCTAAGACTCTTGGGTTTCAGGTCATGATGCAAGCCCTGTATTCACCGAAATAACACCAAAGCGTTGTGGCCATGCTATTCAATGCCACACGCTATGGCAGGGTTTTCAAACCTCAATTTGCTCAACTCTTTAATTTTGAATCTGATTTTAATCAATAAAATCAAGGTTTTCATCCTTCTTAAATATAAAATCATGTACTATAGCATGTTTTTAATTTACAATGTTTTTCCCTACTTTCTCATGATTTTAATTAAGAAGGTAAACTACATATCAGTCATGCTTTGTTTACTTGTTTGCACATCATGACATGCGTGTAGGACCATGTTAGAACCCAGACATCTCATTCATGTTTTACATGTGAGATCACCATCTTAAGACGCCGAGGGTAAATCCAGGCCGGCTTAACTTAATCAAGTAGATTAGTGAATGGTTCGGTCGCTGGTAACATTTTCTGGGTTAGTTCATGGGTGAACCGAAACGGGGTGTTACAGAAGATTTTCTACCGAACTCATCCAGTCGAACTCGATAAAACTTAAGGTGCTGCCAAGCGCCGAATTCGAGCTTCGAGACGCGCAATAAAACCCTAGTCATCGCTGATTGCTAACAAAGCAAGGTATAATTACCCCCGATTTATTTATTTAAAATTGATAATTATTAGTACAACATGGTTGGATTGATTGTTTGATATGATGAATGCCTGATTGTGAATGAAGTGATGATTTGCTTGATAGTGAATGGATGTTAGTGATCTAGCTAAGTAAACTAAATTTGAGCCTGCTAATTGACCACAACGTAACTTAGAAAAACATAATGAAATTGGTATGAATAGGATGAGTTAAAATTATTTTTACACTAATGATTGTTGATTGTTTGATAGATGATGATTGTGTTATGAGTCTGATCTCATGATGAGTTTAATGCATCATTCAGTTAATGGGCGTTAGCTTCTAGATTTGATGTATAAGTATGGAGTAGGAGCTTGCCACACAGGCAAGCACCCACAATTGGAGCTTCTACTACGTCCGTTTAGGACTCGATCCCGATGTATTGTCTTATTCTATCGTGATTTGTTTTAACAAGTAAGCAGAAGTGTCGGTGGTGGATTTATTGTATCCCACTCCACACAAGCCATTTAGCCAATGGTATTTCCAAATTAATAACCATCTAGGATGAGATCCCTCTAGTATGTTTTCGAAACTTAGATCCAGCTCATGATGATTTCGGGCCTATTTTACTAAATTCTCTACCCCAGGCCTATGTGTAAGTAGTTTTTGGGTTTTCAGTGAGATGTATGATGAGGGAAATCGATGGCCACGTCTTGAGATAGGGTGCGTGTTTGTCAAAGCGGGCTCTGGAATTAGTGAGTGTCCACTCCATTCTCGAGGGATCTCGGATAACTCCACCTTTGAGTTCCTCAAACCTGGAGAAGTGTGGAGGTCTACGGGTACTACTTTGTAGCTCATGTCTAGAATTGTAGTGTAAAAGGGTACTAAAAGCGCATGCGTGAGAGTATTCGGCCATTGTACTTAGGGCCAAGATTAATGCGGATGATCTAGAAGGCTAAGAAGAAAGAGAATGATTTTCCCGTGTAAAGGGATAGTTTAAATGGCTAAGGAAAGAGAATGATATGGAAAGTGGATGCTACCATCCGATGTTGACGGCTCCCATTATTGCTCTTGTGAGAGTTCTTGAGGAACTGTATTAGGTTTTTATTCAATAGGAGGGTCAACTCTCCTGTGTCAGTTTGTTATTTGTTATTTCTGAACCGGTAACACTTGTTATTAACGTCTTTTTATTATATATGTAGGTGAGAATCTCGAGGAATGAGCACCATCATAACTGTGGAGGAGCAACAATGAAATTCCACACACATGTACCTATCGACTGTAATTGGTGATGTATTGAATTGTGTGGATAATGAATTTGAATGATATTTTGTAAACTGTTAAAGATATTTTGTATGTGAATGCAAATAGAAAATGGAAATTGAATAGTGAGTTACAAAGTGAAGATAATTAGAATGTGAAAATCATGCTATGTTTAGACGGTGTTTTCAATTTTTATTGCTATACATATATAATGTTTATTGTTGACAGGGTGTATTGTACTTTTAGGGGGACTCTGTTTGTCTCATTTTCAAAATAGATATTTTTTTGAACTTTTTATTTGTTTGTTTTGTTTGTTTACTTGTTTGCAAATCATGGAATGTATGTAGGACAATGTTAAAACCCAAGCATGTCATCCATGCTTTACATGTTACATCATCGTCTTGAGTCGTCAATAGTAGATACGGGTCGGCTTAGCAGTATCTAGTAAATTAGCGAATGGTGCAGTCACCAATGACATTTTCAGGTTGGTTTACGGGTGAACCAAAATGGGGTGTTACAATGATGCCCCAACATCTGATGATGTTAGTATTTTAATTTTATTTGTGTGATAAGGGTATGTGGAACAAGCAACTGCAACTCTAGTTTAACCTTCCACGTCATGTCATCAAGTAGTTACCTAACAAACAAGGTTGAAACCTAAGGTAAGAACTGGCTCATTCATATGATTAAAGTTCTATTTCTTGGTTGTAGCGAGTGTGCGCCTCTTCTACAACTCGGAAAGATCATTGGCTTCCTTTAAAGTTAACCTCTTAGTTGTGGTGGGGGTATGCCTCTTCTACAACTTTCAGTGAACATATTGACAACCTTTAAGTTTAAAGCCTTCCCTATAATGTATGATGTAAGCATGCATATGGTAGTTATTGCACATGGGTTTTTCCATCTTAAGCCTCCTTGAGGATTAAGATCTATTTCCACGATGTTTGTTTAACTTTAGTTAGTCCAACGAGTAGTTTGCCAAGTCTATTATTGTAATTTGGAATAACCACAGGCTAAATTGGGGTGTTATATAAGGGGTTCTATTTTCACGATGATTAGACAGATTATCAATGCTTGAAACTAGTTTCTAACATGTTATCATGGTCTAAGTTATCCGTAATCACTTTATCAGTGCATTAGTATGAACCAAGTCAGAAGCATGAAAGGTCTAAACATAACAACATGATATTACGTAGTTTTATTTTACTCAAGTAATGACTTAGTAGGCATAGTACACCAAGGCTTTGGTGCTTGCTCTTAAGGGTAGGCCAAAGTCTATATTCCAAGCTACTATATTGATGGTGGTAATGATCACTAGTGGTTTTTTTTTAAGTTTCACGCGTGTTTTGTGGCCGCCACCTCATTTCCTAAAATGAGTTAATATGCAATAACTCACAACAGCCCCAAGGTTCCAAATTAAGCTAATGTTTAGATGCCAAGGCGCCAAACATGCTTTAAGTTTTTCTTGGGTTTTATGTTTTGTTCATGTCTTCCAAGATCGGTATTGAAAAAAATATTCATACCTTTTAGTTAAGTTAACTTATAAGGGCTTACTAGTAACTCACACATTTAATTAAATTAACTCAATTATTTTTTCATGTTGTGCTAAGTATGTTAACCTAATAGGGCTTACAAGTAGGTTGCATAAGTAAATTTTTATCAAATAATCAATTATTTAGTTTAAATTCAATTATGACGTTATGTTCATATACATGTTATCAGTTTATTAAGTCTAGGTTCATGTTATGTTATGTTCAGTTAATGCAAATTATGATCGATGTTTTACTCATTTTTTTATCATATTTAATCGATCATAGTTTGATCTAACTTTCTTACTTTTGTTTACTATTATGTAAGTGGAGAACTCAACATCTATATTTGATTAATGAGAGGACAAAGTTTATCTTTGTACGCAGGTATCAGAGGCCTTTGGAGCAGCGAGATGAAGAAACTCAATATTTATGATTTTACTTATTCTTATTGTTTTCTTTTTGCATATTCGGACAACAATAGTTGTAGGATTTTGTTGAGATGGTACTTATATATATTTTTATTTAGATATATGGATATATATATTTGGTTATACATGGTGCCTAAATGAATGATCAATTTTATTAGTATTATTCCACACAGTTTCATGTTTTAATATTTGCATTTATGTCACGTTAAGCAAAAACAAGTAAATTAATTGCCTTGATTTAAGTTATTATCATGTGAGTGAATTGAGGTCATTACAGAAGGGCCTTTTAAGTCCAATTTTTGATGATTATCACCCTAGACTCTGTGGCCAAGAACATTGGAAGGCCATGCAAGAGATGTGTAGAGATGCCAAGAGCTTTCCAACGGATCAAGAACCATGCAAACCATAGTTCTCTACGGGAAGTTATGGCTTGTCAAAGTTTACATTTATCTCAGTTATGAGTTCGGAAGATCATTCAAAAAAATGATTGGCAATCAATCACCGTTGTGCTCATAGGATTTAGTCATTGGCTGATGCTTTGGCTACCAATCAAGCAATTTAGGGCAAAATTGCAGTGATCGAAAAATGTTCTAGATACTGGAAGGATGATAAGAAATGAACACAAGACTACCAAGATTTTCGACAGAGTGATTGGCAGAGGGAGTGGCTACCGAACACTTAGAAATTCTAGGGAATTGATCATCTACTGAACTCATCAAATTAGGATTTTCATGGGATGGATCTTTGATCGAGAGGGAGCTCCAATTTGGATACGGACATGGACAATATCATCCAAGGAAATTGGTAAGACTTGGTCTTTCCGGCAAGGGATTTGGATTCCTCTCAATTCGATCGGTAGAGTATTCAATAGCTAAACAATTTGGGGCAATAAAATGTGTCCATTGGCCAAACTTGGTTGAACTTTCCAAAAGTCAAAAGTTGTATTGTTAGATCAATGGTAGAGATTAGCCACCTTTGGCTATAAATAGGGGCCTTCAGGGAAGGTTTACATTGAATGAAGTGAAGAGAACATGGGATGTTTTGTTAATTGCAAGCATTGTGTGTGCTTTGAGATCAAATGGCTTCTAATGTCACATTGGCTTGAGAGTTTGATAAAATCACATGTAAAGATCATTGCTTTGTTATTCAATTGATCCAGTGAGGCCTTGTGTAATGGATGCGTTCTCAATTTGTAAACTCCAAGGGTGTTAGGTACCTAAGCCGATTGGTAGAGATTCAGTGAAGGCTGTAAGGGGTTAGTCTAGCTTCAGTTGGCGTTGTTCAAAGGTGTTAGAATGTTGTTCCTAGGTATAGAAGTGGTGTTAGTAGTCTTAGGCTTGGTGGAAAGAGTTTGTAAAAGAATAGTGTGCTTGTCACTTTGGCACAGTGGAGGCTTGTATAGAACAAGTCTTGCTGGTAGGTGTACAAGTGTTTGCCATATTGAAGCTAGAAGACCTACCTAACCAAAGGATTCGGTGGGCTAGGAGAGAGGAGTAGGAGTTCTAAACTTCTTTAAAAAAACTACTTGTATCCTTTGTATTTGATCTCTCTTCCTCACTCTCCTTACCTTGCTTATCTACTTTGGTTATTATTTTGTGCATGAAGGATTGATCAATTGCTTCACACAAATAACTTATTAAGAATGAAAATAACCATTTAATTCGTAATCTCTTCTATGGTTGGAATCTTAATCGCCAACATAAAGTGACTATTGGCAAATTAATTAGGTGATCAATTTGGTTAACAGTCAAATTACTTGTGTTTGACAAGTTTGCTTTCATGGTTTGTGTGAGTTGTTTGATTCAAACTTATTTACTTGGATGATTTGATTATATTCGCCAATACTTGCAAATGATTATGAATACAATATTGTCCACTATTCACATACTATGTTTGATTAAATTCTGCACTTATTACTTGATCATTTGTCATGATTAATTGGTAGTCCTAAGATTCATAGGAATATTAATTTATTTATTTAGTTTTATTTTGATTAATCACTATCCGTGCTAAGACCATACGGGGTCCATGAGGAAGACCAAGTGAGAGGTGGTGGCCAAATGACCATAACCTCCTTACTTGAAGATTACCTATGTGTGATTGGTTTATGATGTGGTGTGCTAGAAATCCTTATTTTTGTGATATTAGAAGGTTATTTTTTTGTGGGAAATTACTCCCAACTATCTTAATTACAGGGGAGACCATGTCGGATTTTATCCAAAGAAATTCTCCTTTGTATAGGGTGTCCCAATTGCATAAGCCCAACCCTAGATGTCATGCCCATGCATTTGTCTGATTGTTTATTGTTGTAGGTGCATTCAATTTCCCCACACTCAGGTTTCTGTCCTATGGCACCTTGAGTAGTTAGGATCTAGGTTGATGTTGGTTTTCCATATTAAGTATTTATAAGTTAGATTCCATGATTTTATATTTGATTCAGTTCAGTTTTGAATCAAATTGGGGAGCTACATAGCTCAAGTCTAGGAGGGTGATGGGAAGCGAGAGAAGGAGAGTTTGGAGAAGGTTAGGGGTATCATGGGCTTATATAAAGCAAGTTATATGGGTCTAGGGTTTTAAAGCACGTAGGTGTTAGGTCAAGGGCTTATTTAAGTAATGGGATAGTATGTCATCACACTATAGGTAAATGGGTGACTAATAAGTAAAGAACTAGAGCATGGCCTAGTGAAGGTCATAACTAAGTACTAGGTTAAGTCATGGGCTAAAAGTCTAAGCTAGAATGGGCTAACAAGGTACCCCACGAATGACAACATGCATTTAAAACTCTAATCCACCACTAATCTAAACATGCAACACACATAAGGCCTGACCCTAAGATATTGAATTACTAAATAAATGCCACATGAAACTACATTAACCGAAACTATAAGTACAACTAAAAAATAGCATGTCAGCCTCGACTCCTGAATCTACATTGTGTAGGCCTTGGCTTATGAAAGTGTAAAGTATATATCGTGGCTTATATCATGGCTCTTGGTGCTCAGGCAGCAACCAACTCCATGGATACACAAGGATATAACATGATCTTATAACACTTGAGCAGTAAAACTGGACCGACTAATGTGCTACACGAATCTGTGCACGTAGTGAACGACAACTAAATAACTGGCAACCAGCCTGGGTTTTAAAGTCTCTCCAAGAATGATATGGTCTTCAAATTATGAAAAAAATCTCATCTCCACTTTGTTGGACACACAAATACTTAACAATGTGTTGAGCCCTAAGAGGAGTGCAACTCCTCAAACCCTAGCTTGGATGTAACCAAGATTTATTTGGTTCATAGTGTAGTAGAAAACCTTGATCACTGGCACCGAGACACCATCTAGAGATTAATCAATAATTCTTCAAAAAGGGGATAGTGGAGACTGAGGTTCTCTACATTGAATGCTGATTCATATGCCAATTGTCTTATGGAAAATTAATTTTTAGTGAGCTTGAAATTTCTACTGAAGATGTCTCCTCCTACAGCTTACCTTGGAGCTTCCATCACATGCTTGAAATGTGACTGGGAGCTCAAGCTTTCTCCCTATCGCGAATCAGATATAGTGCCATCCATCAAGTATGCAATGATTACCAAAAACATTGTTAAAGCCCATTGTAAATTATCCAAACTAAATCAAAAGACTTAGTTGAGACCAGGGCACTATTCACCCACAATGACGGTAAAGTCTGAGTGTTCGTGAGACACAAATGGTAAGTAGGGGGACAGGATGAGAAAGTGGTAGTAATCAAGTCCGAATAGTAGTGGCAGCAGTGATAGTGTTGGAATCAGGCAAGGCTAAAATACCTAGAAATTGGGAAAAAACTTGAAATCCATCAATCTAGGATAAAATCTGGCAAATAAAAGGCAAGGCAACGTTACAACGAGTGCAAAATTGATCACGAGCAAGGAAGCTGAAAGCCCTCGCCGCTTGTTCTTTTGCTTCTTCTTCTGTGCTCCTCCCTTGGCCATTGCCAGCCCCTCCCTTTTCTCCTTCATCCTCCATTGTCCTGCCCCTCTCCTCCCTCGCTTTCTCTCCTCCCGTCTCCTTGGTATGAATAAATTAGGCTATAATGAAAGTGTGTAATGATAGTTATGTTAGTTAGTGAGTGAAGGGTAGAATTGTAATAGCACATGTTTGAATCTGTATAAAAGAAGCGAATATGGATGGATCGGATATGAGCAATCTATGAATTGATTTTCTCTTTAGGAGGAAGCATGTGTTGGTTCTTCTTCTTCCATTTCTCATCTTGAAACCCTAATTCCATCTCGATTTTGCTCTGTTTTATTTTGTTTTACTCTACTTTGATCAGATCATGGCTCCATCAAAGCAATACAAGCAATAGGAAATGGTAAGATCTGGTACTCAGTCCAATTGAGCAAGACCCTACCAAATTGTTATCAGAGCCGGAAGAGGGAAGAGGAGATTCGTCATCTAGATCAATTGAAATGGCAGAAATGAGGAAAGTTCAATCTCAAGTCTTATCTATTTTTTCTGAAATGTCTACAAAATTTGATTTGTTATTAAGTTCTACGAATGAAATCTTAAATAAACCTATTACTGGAACAAAAGATTGTGTTGAGGTGAATACTCCTAGAATGTTTGTAGATAGATCTGTTGCACATAAGGATAAAATGCAGGTACAATAATTGCTTCAACAGACTGGTGAGAAGCAGTGGAATAATATGAATAGAGTGGTGAATGATTGTACTGGTTCGAATGTGCAAGATGATTGTTTGAAAGGATCCAAAATGTCATATCCTAAGTATGATGGTACTAAAGATCCTATACCTTGGTTTAGGAGATGTAAGAAATACTTTAAATTGCATAAGATCAAAGAACATCTTCAGGTGGATCTAGCTAGCTTCCACATGGAAGATGATGCACAAATTTGGTTTGACATATTTCAAGAGCAACGAATGGAGTTTGATTGGATTCAACTCAAAGAAGCAATGAATTTACAGTTTGGTCCTACAGAGTATGAGGATTTTTATGAAGATTTAACAAGATTGAAGCAGGATACATCAGTGAAGGAATATACTCTTACATTTAACAGATTAGCCACCAAAGCTGGGAGTGTGGCTGAAAAGCAAAAAATTAGCAGTTATACATGTGGACTTAAGGATCAGGTACGCATGGAAGTGATATCTCAGAAGCCGATATCATTGTTAGATGCTCAAGGTTTAGCTAAATATTTTGAGCATAAGTTTGTTAGAGATAACAAATACCTTGGAAGAAATGGCAAGATGGAGCAATGATAACAGTTCACTTGTAAACTGAAAGAGTGAAGTATCTACAAGTAATAATGGGGAAAAGGTGGTCAGCAAAAGCAACTATAATGATTCCTTGGAACAAAAGAAGTTTACTGTAAGCAATTTCAAGAAAGAAAGGAATTAGGACTTTGTTTCAAGTGTGATGAGAAGTATACTGTGGGACACAATTGTAAAATATTGTTTTGGATTGAAGTGGTACCTAATGAGGAATTCTCTGATGAAGAAGTAAGTGATGATGAGGATTATGAAGCTGTAAACAACCTTGCAGTGCCGGCTATATCTTTGAATGCATTGACAGGAATGTCTACCTTGAACACAATGAGAATGTTGGGAAAAGTAGGAGGACAGCAAGTTACTATTCTCATTGGTTCGGGAAGCTCACAACTTCTTGAATGAAAAGGTGGTGTAAAAATTAAGGATACCAGTTCAGAATAAGGGCAGATTCAAGGTGCAAGTAGCAAATGGGGATCACATGAGTTGTGTAAGAAAATGTATATGAATTACATTGGATCTACCAAGATACAAGATGGTGTCTGATTTTTTTGTGCTACAATTGGAAGAATTTGATGTGGTATTGGGCATACAGTGGTTGAAAGCATTAGGGTCCATTGTTTGGAACATTGAAACTTTAACAATGTCATTCAATAATAATTAAGAAGTTATTGAATTACAAGGACAGGACATCCCTCAAAGTTAGTTTATGAGAAGAAGCAAATTACACGTTATCTAAGGAAAAGGAAGCATGGATTACTCATGAGCTTACAATTGAAGGAGACATCCAACATAGGGCAGCAAGTGAGTGCATTGTGGTAGTCACAAATGGATCAATTGAGACAAATTCTGAAAAAATTGATTCTGTATTTTAGATACCTACTAAGTTGCCTCCAAAAAGAATTCAAGACCATCGAATTAATTTGAAGGAAGGGGCATTGCCACTAGCTATAAAACCATATAGATATCCCTATTTCTAGAAAAATGATCTTGAGAAACAAGTTAGGGATCTTTTGACAATGGGAGTCATTCAGACTACATCAAGTCCTTATTCTTCACCTGTGTTGTTAGTTAAAAAAAAGATGGCAGTTAGAAAATGTACATTGATTATAAAGCTTTGAACAAAGTTAACATAAACGATAAGTTCCCAATTCCCAACATTGATGAATTGCTTGATGAGTTGCATGAGTCTTCTTATTTTTCCATGTTGGATTTAAGATCAGGATATCATCAAATAAGAATGCATGAGGAAGATGTGCACAAGACTGCATTTCGTACGCATCAAGGTCATTATGAATTTAAGGTGATGCCTTTTGGGTTGTCCAATGTACCTTCTACTTTTCAAGCATTGACGAACGAGGTATTTGCTGATTCCCTTAGGAAATTCATTTTAGTCTTCTTTGATGATGTTCTCATATATAGTAGTTGGAAGGATTATTTGGTACGCATAGAACAAGCTTTGGATAAGTTATTAGTTCATGAATTGTATGCAAGAAAGGAAAAGTGTCATTTTAGTATGAGGAAGATTCAATATTTAGGGCATATGATTTTAGAAGATGGTGTGAGTGTTGATATGGAAAAAATCATAGCAATTGAGAGGTGGCCAACTCCACGATCTGTAAGGAGTGTAAGGGTTCTTAGGGTTGGCTGGTTATTATAGGAAGTTTATCAAACATTTTGGCATAATTGTAGCTCCTCTATCTGATTTGCTTAAAAAGGATGCTTATAATTGGAATCAATCAGTAGCAGATTCCTTTTAAAATTTGAAAACTGCCCTTACACATGCTCTAGTGTTGGCATTGCCGGATTTTTCATTACCATTTGTGGTAGAGTGTGATGCTAGTGGGGTGGGCATAAGAGCAATTCTCATCCAAGGGAACGGATCTATTGCTTTTTATAGCAAGATGTTGCATGACAGACATCCTCTACTGTCAACATATGAAAAAGAAATGATGGCTTTAGTGTTGGCAGTAGAAAAACGGGGACATTGTTTGTTGGGAAGACCATTCGTGGTCAGAACTGATCACTTAAGCTTAAAATTCTTATGGGAATAGCAAATTCATACAGTGGCTCAAAAGAAATGGTTAACAAAGCTCCTAGGGTATGATTTCACCATATAGTAAAAGCCAGGCAAGGAAAATAAAGTTGCAAATGCTTTTTCAAGACAAGGAAGTGATGTCGTTGGCTGCTATTTCAACACCTATTCCAAGATGGTTGGGTGAAATCAAGGAAGAATACACTGCTAGTGGGGTCATTCAGTTGTTAATGATGAAGTGTGCTACAAAGGAACTGTCACCAAATTAGTCTCTTAAAGAAGGTATTCTTTTCTATAAGGATCAAATTTATTTAGATTCCCAAATGCAGATGATACCCATTATTATCAAAGAGTTCCATGATGGAACACACGAAGGCATTCAAAAGACCCTCAAAAGGTTGAGAGCAATTTTTTCTGGTTTAGAATGGTTCAATGATGCGGTAGCTTACTTGAAAAACTATTTGTCAAAGATTCAAGTTGTCCACATTGAATCCTGCTGGTCTATTGCAACCTTTGCCAATACTGAACCAAATTTGGATTGCTGTATCAAAGGATTTCATCACATATATGCCAAAAAGTCAAGGTAAAGACACAATTTGGCTGGTGGTAGACAGCTTATCTAAATACAGTAATTTTGTGGCTATCACTCATCCTGTTGCAGCAAACAGCATTGCTCAAGTATACTTTGATAACATTTTTAAGCTCCATGGCATGCCGACTTCCATTGTTTGTGATCGAGATGCTATATTCCACAACTCAACTTTGGAATGAGCTGTTTAGATTGCAAGGAGTAGCATTTAATTACAGTTCAGCTTATCATCCACAGACGGATAGACAAACTGAAGTAGTTACTAAAATCTTGGAACAATACTTGAGATGTTTTTCTGGTGATAGACCACAGACTTGGGTGAGATGGTTGCCTTGGGGCAGAATACTGCCATAATACCAGCTTTCAGTCTTCTATTCGTATGAGTCCATTCGAAGCAATTTATAATATGCGACCTCCAAACTTGTTGACATATGTCCCTGGAACAGCTAAATCAAATGAAGTGGATCAGGTCTTGCACAACAAAGATCAATTATTATATGAACTGACTGAGAACTTGAAGAATGCTAAAAGCGATTGAAACATCACCATGATTAGAGGAAAAGAGATGCGCAATTTCATGTGGGACAATTAGTTTTCCTCAAACTACAACAGTATAGGTAGTCGTCTTTGTGTTCAAGAAGAATCACAAAACTAGCTGCTAAATTTTATGGACCCTCCATGATTGTGGGAACGCATTGGAGCAGTTTCTTATAGGCTGTAGTTACCACCAGATTGTAAGCTTCATAATGTTTTCCACATTTCTCAGCTCAAAGCTTCAGTAAATGTGGACATTAACATCCAATCATCAATTTCGGAAATGCAATCACCTAAAAATTTCATGCCAAAAAATGAAGCAGCTGACGACTTGAACAACCTTGAGGTCAAGGTTTTAATTGTGGGGAGGGATTTGGTATGAATAAAGTAGGCTATAATGAAAACGTTTTAATTGTGGGGAGGGATTTGGTATGAACAAAGTAGGCTATAATGAAAGTGTGTAATGGTAGTTATGTTAGTTAGTGAGTGAAGGGTAGAATTATAATAGCACATGTTTGAATGTGTATAAAAGGAGGGAATATGAATGGATCGGATATGATTTCAGCAATCTATGAATTGATGTTGTCTTTGGGAGGAAGCATATGTTGGTTCTTCTTCCATTTCACATCTTGAAACCCTAATTCCATCTCGATTTTGCTCTGTTTTGTTCTGTTTTACTCTGCTTTGATCAGATCATGCCTCCATCAAAGCAATACAAGCTGGTAAGGGAAAGGTAAGAATCTGGTACTTAGTCCAATTGAGCCAGATCCTACCACTTCTCCTCTACCCTACTTCTCCTTCCTTGTGAGGTATGCTTCATCTACTCCCTTTTCTTTTCTTTTCTTGATATGTCATCATTGTTTACATGGAGATCTACCTCTTTAGGCATGTATATAGGTAGCTCATTATCATCCCTAGTAGATCTATTAGTTTTCTTGTTATTTTTGTGTTAAAATTTTTAATTTCATTTTATTAAAAATTACAATTTGTTGTTGTAAAATATAATAAATTATTTTTTTCATCCCAAATTTGTAAAATCTACAGATTGAAAATCTACCTAATAACGATTGAAACGATAAAAAGTTTAAAAATATTATAATTTTTCAGCCACGTTCATTCGAACTCATTTTTGTGTGTGTCAGAATAATTAAATAATTAAATTGTAAAAATAATAATATTTTAACTCATAAGGTCAGTTGTGAAATGATCTACAACATGAAAATATTAAGTTGATTAATAATTAAATTAATTATCTTAACTAAATAAACAATATAAGATTATTTTAATATGATAATCTTTTATTAACAAGCAGGGTTTGGGTTTGACTCGATATCTTTTAAGCTTTTCATATTTGAAGTTTCTCTTGCTAATTATCATTAGGTTTAAGTTAAATAATTGACATAAGTTATTTTTCATAATTTTATTGAGATCTTATTATCAATTAGCATGTTGTGTATCTCATGTTATATTGTCTTGAATCTTCCTAGCATTTCGATATGTCGTGCTAGCTTCAGACACGGGTTGATTTCTGTAATTTATTTTATAGTGCACCAAGATCTCTGTCTTGTTTTATGTATTTATTTTTGCTCAATCTTATTCAGTGATGATGATTCACTCAGTATGGAATGATGGTGTGATGTTGATTAATGAATTAGACTATTGAGTGGCCTTGTGTGAAAATGTACGAAAATTATTATCACTAACATATGTTTAAACTGTTTTATAGACAATATGCTCTGGAGCACGCAAGTGTGACTGTGCAGAAATTTTCAGAAAGCCTCAGAGACTTGGAATTGAAGGTTAAAATAACTTAGGTACATTAAATTATGTTACTTGTGCAAGTCCACGGTAAGAATAAGAAATATGGGTTGAAAGAGCTTATGTTTTATTTTCTTTTGTACAAGGGAACATGTTATGACTAGACAACCTCCCACCTCAAGATTCTTTAAAATGTGTTGTGATTGTCATGGGATTGTGAAAATGGATTGTGTATGCCCTGTGAATGTTGTGGAATGCATATAAAATGATTTTGTGTGATGAAATGTTTAGCATTTATCTTTGTTAAATATGAAATATTTATAGGTTGTGAAATTTTTCTAGTGTCCAAGTTACAAGGAGGCTCCCGTGTATTTTTTCAAGATTTGAAGTATCTTTTGTAACTTGGATTCATTAAAGATGTCCTATTTGCATGACCTTAGCGTTATGAGTTTGTGAATGCATTCGGTGTTAATGTGTTTTGTTTGCACATTAGAATACCTCAGACTTTCCGTCTTTTGACACCTTAAGTGGTTAGATCTGGTCCTGTGGCCCTCATTTTATTTTAAATGGACAAGAGCACTGGTTCAAGTTTTAATACTTTAATTCTGTTAGGGCTCAAACTGAATTGGTGTGTTACAATTTTGGTATCAGAGCCAACTATTGGTCAATTAAAATGGAAGGCTTTGATTGTTGTGTGGTTATGCTGTCAGCTTTCCATGAGTCGATCGTAGTTTTCTCAGGCAGGTATGTGTTTGTTTTCTCTGCGCCTCTTGTTATGGTTGAAGTTTAAAAGATTTTCTGGTTTACTATACCCTCAGGTTACACCTTTGACCATGTATATATTAGATGTTCAAAGTTTACCTAATTAAAACTTGTTTTTGATGACACAAATCATATCTAGTCTCTAGTTATGCCACTTCCCAGTGGAAGCCAGTTGGCTTCTATGTGAATGGCATCGCTATCAAGAGGGCGATAGCTGCAGTTTTTTTAATTTAGTTTAAAAGATATTAAAGACAATTCTAAATTAACTTTTTTAATAACTAATCCTAATTTTTTCACCGACTAATAATATAGAAAAGCCTTTCATGTAAGAAGCTGTGAGACAATTTATCACGAGGCTTTTCAATAACCAAAGTGATTGAAAAATTGAAACAAGCATTGCTTGTTGCCCAACAATTATAATGCCAACCGGCTATCACGAGCTGGCTGGGCAGGTTGGTAGCCTCAATCAAATAGCGTTCTGTTGTAGCATGTGTTTGCCCCTCTTTATTGATCAGGTCGTATCTAACTGATTGTGAAGCTACCTACGTCGTGTCTCAACTTACAAAACAATTAGGTGCACACTTAACTCATAGAAAAAATATAAACGCTTTCCATTCCCCTAACATGTATAATTAATTATGCACCATTCATTCTAATTAGTAATAATTATAAAAAAATTAAGGTGCATTACACTTCATACATTGATTTAAAAATTGATAAATATCATATTAATTTATTTTTTATAATTAGTTATATATATATTTAGTTGCGAGACCAATTAGATTGTTGTAAATAGAATTTTTAACTTATATAAGCTCTATATGTGTGTGTGTGTGTGAGGTTGGCTAGCGTTATTCCCACTATCACCCCCTTCTGGACCGTCCAATCATAAGGATGGTCCAGATCTGCCCATCTCAAAAAAAAAAAAAACCCTCCCCTCCTGTGGCCCTTGTCATCATTGTTGCCTGTCCTGCCCCCGCCACAGTTGCTACCCAGCCCCGGGCCACCTCCCGCTACAGTTGCCCACTCCTGCCGCCTCCCCTCCCAGCTTCTTGTGCCTCCCCCCCCCCAACTCCCCGCTCCACCTTGACCCCCATGCCCGCGACTCCCTCCTATACCCCGCACAACCTCAACCATGCCACTTGCGACTCCCTCCCTTGCCGTGGCTACCCCCTCCCAGCTTCCTCTCGACCTTGCCGCCTGCTCCTGGTGCCTCTTCCAACCACCTCCCCGCCCCACTCTTACCCCCTCCCTCCCTCGCCGTGGCCGCCCTCCCTCCCCGCTCCCCCTTGACCCCACCGCCTGCTCCAGAAGCCCGCTCCCACCGCCTCCTCCAATTGCCCCACTCCCGCTACCTCCCACTTCCATGACTCCCTCCTTTCCCACTGGCTCACCTCTTGCAAGCTTCTCCTCGGAGGCAATTGCAATGGCGACAGCGGTGGCGATGCCCAAGGAGGGGAGGGGTTTTTATTTGAGATGGGCTGGTATGGCCATCCTTATGATTGGACGGTCACTGCAGAAAATTTTCATGCAGTCACCCCTAGGCTAGCCACCATCCATATGGCTAATCTTGACTATGTTATTATAAGGGCGAGTCAGATTAGATCTTAGGAAAAAAATCTAACCCCCTCCCCCACCCAGTGCAAAGAGCTAGGTCAATCTTGAATTTGTTCGATGGTTGTTTGATTTGGTTTGAGTTAAGTTCGATTTTAATCAAGCGGGCATGAGTTCACCCTCCGTTCATCTTGAATAGACTCAAAGCTTCATAATTTATATTATATACAATAATTGCTATATTTTTTATATATTCATTTACATAAAATGAAAAAAATATATTATAGTGATAGTTTTACATAATAATTTAATGACTATGTTCCCGAACAAACAATTTGGCATATAATTCAATTGAAATTAAATTAATTAAACATTCATAATTAAATTTATCTCAAACTATACAAATAAAAAATACATATTTATGTGAATAATGCACAAGCTTTTCCTTGTCGGACTCAAAATCACCTTGTCTCAAACACTTTTGAGCTCAATTTAAACTCAATAAAACTTAATTTAAACTAGATAAAACAAGAGTACTAGTTTGAGCATAGTGAAACTTGACTTGACTCGCTCAATCAACAGCCTTGCCTCAACTGACACTGACCTATTTTGTTGTGTTCGGCTGCCTTCAACTGCATATGGAGGGATCCAAACGTCGACATGATGGTTTTTTATTTCTTACTTTTTTATTAAAGATTCGTCCGAGGCACAATAAGATGTTGACAGCAGTTAGAATGGATGCTGAGCAAAGAATGTTTTTTAACATCATTGGTTGTATCTGGCCAGGCAAGCAGACGCTCTTGTGAGATTTGTTTTTCTTTTTTTTATTCTTAAGATCTGATCTAGGCAGCCTTTATAATCGGTCTGCCCGTAGAGCACAAAGATGTTTCCTAAGACATGGTTTAAAAAACTTATATATATATATATATATATATATATATATATATATATATATATATATGAGGCTGCCTTCGGATGCATATGGATGGATCCAAAAGCTAACGTGATGGTCTTTTATTTCTTACTTTTTTTATTAAAGATTTGTCCGAGGCACAATTAGATTTGGCTGATGATAGTCAGAATGGATGATGAGAAAAAGGCTTTTTTTAACATTGTCGGTTGAATCTAGCCAGCGAAGCATGCACAGTTGCGAGATTTGTTTCTTTTCTTTTTGTTTCTAAGAGTTGATCTGGGTGTCTTTGTAATTGGTCTGCCATAGAGCACAAACAGGTTTCCTAAGACATGGTTTAAAAAACTTATACATACATACATATATATATATATATATATATATATATATATATATATAGCAAGGGGCCGGAAATTTTCTAGCCCCAAACCCTAATCTAAGCCATCTGATATAAGAATTGCCCAGATCTAACAATTTTTTATTTTAACAAAATCTCCCCATCCCCTCGACGGCTAGATTTGACCACAGGCCAAATCTAGTTGCGACCTTCAAACGATTGGATCCTAACTTGTCTAGCTCGATTAGGTAATGAATCGTTGTGAGCGATGAGTTTTGGTTAGATTTGGCCAAATGCAAGTGCGAACAGCTGACCTACCTGCCCGCATCAAGATCTAGCTGTTGACCAGTGAATGAATATTTTTTTAAAACAAAGAGAAATAGATAGATGTAAGCCTACATTGTAATTAGACGACCTATATTAGAGTTTAGAGCTGGAAAATATCTTTCCCCTTCTTAAGGCAATGTGTGTGTCTATGTGTGTGTGTGTGTGTGTGTGTGTGTATATATATTTATATAGGTAAAAAGGAATCCATGAGCATATGGACGGTTGAGATTAGAGCGGTCAAGTCCCCCAAAAAAGGGTTTGAATTTTTATCTTCCATGTAATCATGGTGGTGAAAAAATAGGAATTGATTGATGGTCGTTGGATTTTAATCCAAAGGCCATCAATCGAGTGTGCTGCCTGCCCTACAAATGGCAGGCAGTGCACTTGTGTCAAAACTCTATATATATATATACCCTGCCCTGCAAATGGTAGGCAGTATATATATATATATATATGCACTGCCTGCCATTTGCATGGCAGGCAGCACATTCGATTGATGGCCTTTGGATTAAAATCCAACGGCCATCAATCAATTCCCATTTTTTTCACCCCTTCACCCTATTCAGTTTTTCAACCCCCCCCCCTATATTCCTCCCTCCGGTACCCCGGCCCTCCCCGCCAACCTTCATCACCGGTCGCCCCCGCCCCTGCCCTCCCACAAGTACAGACCCTCCGGCCCTGGCCCCGCTCACAACCGCCGCCCCACCCGCAATCGCGCCCCCCCCCCACACGTTCCCAACCCCCCTCCCATGTCCCCGCCCTCGCTCGTAGCCGCTTCCCCACCCTTATGATTCCCCCACCCCCTGCTGCATGGTCCTTTTGCTCCCCCTCCCCCGCGGGTGGCTGGCGGTGGGGGGTGTGGCAAAAAGAGTGGGGGGGGGGGCGGGGGAAGGAACATGGGAAGGGTAGAATCGTAATAAAAATTTTACTCGGTCACGACTAGAGTTTATATTACAAAATAAAATTTTTTTGTAATAAAAACTTGACTCGATCTCACACGGGATTGAGTCAATATTATGAAATAAATTAAAAGAAATAAAAATAATTTTGTAATAAAACTTGACTTGTTCTCGCACGAGATTGAGTCAATATTACTAAATAAATTTAAAAAATAAAATAATTTTGTAATAAAAACTTGATTCTGTCCCACACGAGACTGAGTCAAGTTTTTATTACCAAATTAATTTTAAAAAATAAAATAATTTTGTAATATAAACTTGACTCGGTCATCCTCGAGTTAATATTACAAAATAAATTTGAAAAATAAAATAATTAACTAATAAAACTTTACTTGATCCCGCACGGGATAGAGTCAAGTTTTTATTAGTTAATTATTTTATTTTTTTAATTTATTTCATAATATTGACTAATTTTTGTGTGAGATCGAGTCAACTTTTTGATTACAAAATTATTTTATTTTATTTCTTAACTTATTTTGTAATATTGACTCGATCTCGTGCGGGATCGAGTCAAGTTTTTATTACAAATTATTTTATTTTTATTTTTTAGTTTATTTCGTAAGATTGACTTGATCCTGTATGGGATTGAGTCAGGACTTCGCCACCGGCCACCCACGGGGGGGGGGGCGGGTGGTGTGGGTGCGATCGGGCAGGGGCCGGGGGGACCGCGGCTGTGGGAGGGTGGGGGTGGGGGTGACCAACGGGGAAGGTCTGCGGCGGGGGTGGGGGTTTCGGAGGGAGAAATGGGGAGGGGGGGGGGGTTGAAATAGTGGTCAAATGGGGGGAAGGGGTGAAAAAAATGGGAATTGATTGATGCCCGTTGATTTTAATCCAACGGGCATGAATCCAGTGCGCTGACTACGCTGCAAAAGGCCGGCAACGGACTGTATCAAACCCACATATATATATATATATATATATATATATATATATATATATATACATACGCACACATATACACGCACGTGAAAATATTAATGCGTAAATATTTTTTTATTTATTAATTTGTTAACTTCAATTATGACCTTTAATTTTTAATATAATGGTTAACATTGGGTAGTAATTGATAGAACTTCTTATAATTACCCGTTCAAACTCCTCAATCTAAACTATTAGATAAAAAATAAGCGGTTATGATTGAACTTTACAAAGTTCATATTTTAAAAAATCACATTCTAATATTTTCATATGTCTATATTGTGTGTATATATATATACACACAAACAATAAAGAGAAATAAAATTAGACAAAGCAAAAAGTAAAATATGGATTTTATTTACTACGTGCATTTGTTTCCCATCATTCATGGTCGGAAGGGATTAGACTGTGTCGAGCTCTATTAGACAAGTACCAACATTTCCACACTTTTGTTTCTGTTTTGTTCGCTGCAACCATCTGACCCTCAATAAATATATCCTTAATATACTTCCTAAAGTTCAAGAATATAAGAATTAAGCAGTTTGCTAGTATTTTATTTTAAAAAACATGCAGTTATTTTATTGTTTTCTTATTTTCTTCACGATAATTATTTCCATCTTTTCACACACCAATCTTCCTCTTCAATGTTAGCCTAATAAAATTTCAAGGCATCTCTTATTTTGTATGACCAAATACTTTAATATCTCGGGCAAAAGTTTTAGCTCTTACCTGTAAAAATTACACTTATTATTTTTTGTACCGACGCAAATATGTTATTTGTTGTTTAACAAGAAAAATCTATATTAATATATAAAATTGAAGACTATTAATACAGTGTTGTTATATGTCATCTAATTATTTTATAATATTACTTTTTATTTCTTACTAGAAAAAATATTATTATTTTTATTATAATTAAGATTTATTTTAAATTCATTAATATTTTTTATTGTAATTAGGATTTATTTTGTCACATGTCATTTAATCATTTAAAAATATTGCTCTTTATTTCCTATTAATAAAAATATTACTTTCTATTTAATTAAGATTTGTTTTAAAATCTTTAATATTTTTCTATTACAATTAGAGTTTGCTTTAATTTCTACTGTAATTAAGATTTATTTCAAATCTTTTAGTAGGACATCGAGCGGGTTAGTGGCTTGTATTAAATAATTTTCATCTTATCTTCTATTTTTCCTTAACTAAATAAATAAGTTCAATCGTGAAAGCCTAACCTTTACACGTTCGGATTTTTTGCGGCTTCAAAATATTCATAACCGCCAACCTTTTGATTTTTATAATAAAAGAACCACTGAACGGCCAAAGTTCTGAATTTGATTAAATGCATAAGATAAGTAATTGGACGCACGTAAACGAATAAGAAGGCTGGAAGATTTGGTAAGAGAAAGATCATTCAGTGGTAGCTGGTAAGGGCAGGAACTATGTTTGGCTGCATTATGGTTACTCAATCCAAACAGAAGAAGACGGAAACAACCACCGTATGATCAATTTCTATGTCTTCACCTCACCTGAAAATCACTTCGTTTATTGTTGTTTCTCCTCTTCCAATTCCAATATACACATATCATCTCACAGGCCAAGATCTCTATAATTAGATTATAAGAATAATTTAAACATTCAGAAAGAGTCCATACCGCATAAAAAAATTGTCTCAAACAAGGCACCGGAATGCCGGGAAGTTGCATGTGCTCCTCAACGTGGGTGTTGGCCCACTTTACTTATGCACTTGATCGGCCATTTCCAACCATCTTTATCTAATATCTATACACAAATACTTTCACGCCTTCCCATTTTATTTTTGAAAGCAACAACCCTTATTAAATTAAGTAAATGAATGTATGGAAGGAGGAGGGTATAAGTGAACTTAAAAAACCCAACCGCAGCAGCATAAGTGAGCAAGTGAGCTGGAACGTTGTTCCAACAGCCAAAGCCAAAAGGCAGCAGCACGATTCATACAAAAAACCATTTAGTCTGTCAAACAACCGGCCAGAGGGATGTCTCAGCGTTGGAAAGCTATGAGCTTACAGGACCAGAAATAGCTGCAGCCTGCATGGACGTTTGTGTAGAAGATGACATTACATAGATGAGATTGTTTAACAAAAAAGAGAACTTAACAAAGGCCCTCAATTTCGCTTGCTTGGGCACCGGAGGAGGAATTGCGGCAACCTGAATAATGCAGAAATAAGCATCCGATTAAAGAAATAAGTATAAACTAATCCCCGGATATCAGAGCTCGCATCCATAGTCACCGTAGGATTAAATTGTTTCGCTCTATCTAATTTGAATGTACGAGTCCCCAGACGACATCATTATATCACATTCGGAAACTTAATTAATTAATGGCTTGGTAAAAATATTACTTTCTGAATTAAATAATGATGACGGTACAAGTGGCTAGGGTAGCCCCGAGCGGGCGTGCCTTGTTTTTATGTTTGTAGTGTTTACTGCTACTACTGGTCACCTTTTCCCCTCATTTGTGGTACGGGTCATTTGACGGCACTTCAGGAATTGCTTATTAGCTTAAATTAGCTAATGAGATAGAAATTGCTATTACAATTTTGTATACTTGGAGCGCAACATATTTTTCTCATTTAAACAATTTTTTTAATAAATTAAATTTAATTAATTATCACCTTCTTCAATTAATGTTTTCTATCGACCCTTCATCAAATCTGAAACTACTTTTAATTAATACTTCATCCCCTTACAATTAAGTGCTAGAATTTTTTTCTCTTCGATCATGTTTCAACCTTTATTATGTTATGGTTAATTCTAACCATGCAATAGTTATATGGATTCATTAATTTTCACTTAATTAAAGTTTTTATTATCATTCTTTGTGAAAAAAACTATTAACTATAATTCTACGTAAATAAGAAATACAATAAAAAAGTAAATTTTAATTAGATGGCAACTAGTTTGGGCCTTCTAGGCCACAACTTGGTTGCTAAAGGCCATGGGCCCTAGATATTTGACTGTCGGGGGCCCAGGGCAACCAAGTCTAACGGCCGACAGCGATTGGTTTGCCTACGAGGCTAACCGCCCTTATTAATTTTTTATAACATATTTTTTAAAGTAAATTAGTTAAATTGTAAGTCCATATACTAGTTGATGAGCATAAATTATAATATTACAATTTAATAACACGATTTTCTTTCAAAAAAATTTAATTATTTAAATTGTAAGTCCATATACTAGTTGATGAGCACAAATTATAATATTACAATTTAATAACACGATTTTCTTTCAAAAAATTTAATTATTTAAATTATAAATTTGATAAAGATGAATGTTTTATTTTGTAACGACCTAGCCCAAAGTGCAATATAATGGGCTAAGTTATTTCTTTAAAATGGGTACCCCGAAAGTTAAAGATCTATGGTCCATTCCCACTTATAAACAGGATCTTCTCCTAGTAGGTATTAGATGGGGAATTTCGTCCCCGAAATGCCTATTCTTAGCCCGTTGCTAGCCCCAGCCCACGACCTTACTGGCCCGTGACCGGCAGCCTAGCCAACGTTTCTAATCCAGCCCACCATCTAACACGGTACCAGGTCGGCTCTGATACCATTTGTAATGACCCAGCCAAAGTGCAACGAAATGGGCTAAGTCATTTCTTTAAAATGGGTACCCCAGAAGTTTAAAGATCTATAGTCCATTCCCACTTATAAACAGGATTTTCTCCTAGTAGGTATTAGATGTACGACTAAGTTGAGGGATCTTACATATTTCATTTTGTAAATCTTTCACATTTTATTAGTTTTTTAAAAAATTAATATATTGAATTTATATACACAAATATTTTATCATTAATATTGCTATTATCCTCTCTCATGGTTAGTATTATATTATTATTTTCATTTTTTGTAATTAAATTACAAATATGACAATGATGAGAAATATGAGTTAATAAACATACATAATAGGAATTGATAAACAAAATTTTTTTTCTTATTTTTGGAATGATCACAAAAGTTAAAGACACTTGTTAAAATTCGTTCTTTTATTATGTATAGGTACATAGATAAATTAGTTCTTGGCACAACATTAATTAATTGTCTTATTTTCACACGTAATAATATATATATAGCCTGGGGGCGACCAGAGGAAAATTTCCCGTAGTCACCCCTAATTTCGATCGTCCGATCATAAAGATGGTCCAGATCTTCAAATCTTAAAAAAACACCTCATCTCCTCCTCCCCCACTGCCACCACCCTAGTCGTCGTTTGCGGCCGTCAATGGATTGGATGGAGATTTCTTTTTTAAGAAAACAGATCGAGGCCATCAAATTATATCCGATGGCCCAGATTGGGGCTACTGCAAGAAATTTTTCTTGCAGCCGCCCCAAGGGTATATTTTATATATATATATAGACTTTCTGCAATGCGCTGCCACTACAGCATATGAAATTTGGGCTGCTGGATTGAAATCCAGTGGCTCAGATTTCACAAGCCCGACCCCCCTTGAGACCCACCCGCCTGACCACCCCGTCCCCCCGCAGCCACCCATCCCACTGCCCCCTCCTGCCCCACCGGCACCCTCCCCCAGCCCCACACCCCATGCATTCCCCCCTCACCCCCAGCCACCCCCGTCCAATCACCCCACCGCCACCGCAGCAGCACCCCCCCCCGCCCCAGGTGTTCCACCACTGCCCCTACCAGCCGCGGTCCACCCTACCCCCAACAGCCGGGGGCGAGGGGGGTGATATGGGGGGGGGGGGCTGCCAGCAGGTAAGGGTGGGGGTGGTTGGGCAGGGAGGAAGGGGTGGTCCTACGAGCAGGCGGGCAAGCGGGTCTCGAAGGGGGTAGGGCTATGGACTGCTAGATCGAAATCAAGCGGGCCAGGATGGCAGCGCTACATGCGCTGTCAAAATGGGGTAGTGCATTGCAACGCTACCCTAAATATATATAGTGTTAGTTTAGTAGTATAAAAAACTAATAAATGCGCTGATTGAAAACCATATTTGAAACATTAAAGTAGATTTGGTGGTAAACAAAGCTTCATTCAGCATTTGAACATATAAAAAAAGTTATGTACACTCGTCATTTTCACCGCGTTAGTCGGTCACCATATCAGCGATTGGCTTATTTACTTTGAATTATTTAATAAGATAATTGAATTGTGTTTATCATGTATCTTACTCTGCCAATCTAATATGAGCCGGGGAAAGCAAGGAAAACTTTATTGGCACATAAAATAAATCTTTACAAAAATTAATTGTTCACTATTTTATGTTATTTTTCTTTCCAGCTTTGCTTGTACATACCTACGTAAATGTAATGAATCGGCTCACTTAGTACAAACTAATGGACTTAAGTCATCTTTTAAAAAATAATTAAACAACTTGAAATTTTATATAGACATCCTTACTTATGATATATTGGATCTTGCTCTAAGAGGTATTTAATGTTCAACCAATGTTTTAGGTTATTACTATCCACCTAGTTTTCACAATTTTTGCCATTGAAATTCCTTTTTTTTCCAGCCTATGGCTAGTTCCTAGTCCATACCTAACATGTGACTAGCTCCCTAGTTTACGTCTAGTCTAACATACTATCTAATACAATCATAGGTTGGCTATGATTGGACTTCTAACAACCCAGCCTAAGTATAAATTGATAGGCTTAAGTTAATCCTTCTAAAATGGTTTAATAAGTTGAAAATCTATAAGTAAATCGTCGATTTTAACCCAAAGGGGGGTAGGATATGGAACTAAATTTCGAGATTTTAATTGTAAAAACTCTAACGTTAAACATTTTCCATTTATAAAACTTATTATAAGATTCCTTGGTAAATTTGATGCTTGATAGCTACTATGGTGTATATAATAAGAAGATTTAATTATTAATGTACAAAAAGTTTTCCATGATTACTAAGTGCTAAAAAGTAAGCCTGATTTGATATTGCATTTACTTAGAGTTATCTTAAATAGAGGATTCCAGATCAAACATCATATATATTTCTAAAAAGTGTTTGCAAGAATTTTTGAATCTTTTACAAACTAGAAGATTCAAGAGATATCTTTTATGTGAAGAGTGTAGAAGGAGAGATAGGGCTAAATAATGTAGAAGAGTGTCGAAGAGTTCAATATCTATATATAAGTCTTTGGGTTTCTATGTTGAGTTGAGACTCAATAGCTGAGGCTCCCTAGTAGAAATTCACTAGTGGGGACTTGGTCCACCAAAGTCCCATGATGCTCTACCTACAATTGATCAAGTACCTTTATATATAAAGAAGTAAGTTTGTTGTGCCAAGTTGTTCTCAAATAATAGATATTCAATGTTATAGTTAGCAAGTTTATCTTCCTATAATTCTGCCCTGCAATGTTGAAGCCTTTGTCCCCTTCAACCGCAACAAGTAATATTCGAGCCTCTTCCAATCCAAGAAGTAAGTTGGCTCAAATATTTAAGAGACAATATCAGTGCTAGACCGGATGGGTCCCTTACAATCCCACAAGCAAATGCAAAGAGGAAGAGTCTTTGAAGCAAGTTATGAAGGGGCAAAGATAAAAAGACCAACATGAAAGTAGTACTAATGAATAAAAGAAATTTAAAAAAAGGACAAGGATGAATGAGAGGCAATGGCAATAATGAAAACATGATACTCCTGAAAAAGAAGTAAATTTACATTAAAGGAAGATATTAAAAAGTCAGCCTAATTTAATATTGATTTACTTAAACATTGTCAAAATTGAAAGATTATAGTTCAAAATTCACATATATTTTTAGAAGTGTTGGGAAAACTTAAATATTTCACATGTAATGACCTGAAGCAAAATTAAAATTAATGGGCCTAAGTCTTATCTTCAAAAGTGGTAACCGAGTTGAAGATAAATAATTCATTCCCTCTAATAAACCAGATCTTACTCTAATAGGTATTGGATGTGGTAATAAGTTGGCGTTATCACAATCCACACACTTAGGAAATTTCATCCTCAGAATTCTTATACTTGACCTGTAGCTAGCAACCTAACCCATGTCCTCCTTGGCATGTGGCTAGTGACCTAGACCACATCCCTAATCCAACCCATCAACCAATATAGAACTAGTTTGGCTCTGATACCATCTATAATAACCCAACCCCATTAGTACAAACTAATGGGATTAAGTCATTTCTTTAAAAAAGTTAACCAAAGTAGATGATTTATAACCATTCTCAATATTAAACTAGTTCTTACCTCAATAGGTATTGGATGTGAGACAAATTTTAAGGATCTTACAATCCACCCACCTTAGAAAATTTTGTCTTCGGAATTCCTATCTCACTCCGTGGCTAAAAACCTAGCCCATAGTTACTCTAGCTCACTATCTAATATGGAACTAGATTGGCTTTGATACCATCTATAATGGCATGCCTCAAAGTGTAAATTAATTGGCCTAAGTCATCCTTTTAAGAGTTTAACTATAGTTGAAGATCTATAGTCTATTTCCACTAATAAACTGAATCTTACCCTAGTAAGTATTAGATGTGGGACTAAATTAGGGATATCACAATCCCATTTTGTAAGACCCATAAAATTAGTCTCACATCTAATACATGTAAGATCAAGTTTATTAGTAAGAATAAATTATAGAATTTCAACATCTGTTAACCACTTTTGAAGAGATGACTTAGGCCTATTAATTTGTAGTTTAGGCTGAGTCATTATAGATGGTATCAGACCTACCTAGTTCTATATTGGATGGTGGACTAGACTAGACATGGGCTAGGCTTGTTAGCCATAGATCGAGTGAAAGAATTTTGAAGAGGAAATTTCCTAAGGTCGGTAGATTGTAAGATGCATAAAATTAGTCTAACATCGAAATATCTACTGGGGTAAGATCCATGTAGTCAGAATGGATTATTGATCTTCAACATGGCTAACCACTTCTGAAGAAATGACTAGGCTCATTAGTTTGCACATAAACCGGGTTGTTATAAATAGTATTAGAGCCAACCTATTTCCATATTATTTTGTGGGATTGACTAAGGATGTAGGCTAGGCTACTTGCCACAGGCCAAGTAGGATGTGGGCTAGGCTGTTAGTTATGAGCCAAGTGTAGGGATTTTGAAGATAGATTTTCCTAAGGAGCATGGATTGTGATAAGTACAACATAGTCTCATATCCAATGCCTACTAAGATAAGATCTTATTAATTAGTGGGAATATAATCTTCAACTTTGATTAACTACTTATGAAAAGATGATTAGGGTTATTAGTATGCACTTTTGGCCGAGTCAAAGTGCAAACTAATGGGCCTAAGTCATCTTTCAAAATTAGTTAACTTAAGTTAAAGATCTATAATCTATTCTCCCTAATAAACTAGATTTTACCCCTGTAAATATTGGATGTGGGGTCTTACAATCCACCCACTCTAGGAAATTTTGTCAATAAAATTTCTACACTTGGCCCTTGGCTTATACCCTAACCCATGTCCAGTCCAACCTACCATGCAATACATAACCAAGTTGACTCTTATACCATCTATATCGACTTGACCAGTTAGTTCGCACTTTAGGCTGCATCGTTACAGTCACAAACTAGAATGCTCAAGAGATGTGATCTTTAATGAGAAAGTGTAGAAAGAGGTCATGTCAAATTATGTAGAAGAGCGTAGAAAAGTCAAGGTGTGACACCCTAATTTGCCCGAAAGAATGGACTAAATATTGATGTTATAGTTCGGAAAGTTATTCGTTGGACTACTATTATATATACTTTACGAAAGCAAATCTCAACCTTCAAGGAAGCTTAAGACGATAACTTTACTGGGTTTTTATATAATACAAATTGATCATACTACTATAGAAAGACTCTTACACTTAAAGTTCCTAATATTAACACTCCGAGTCACGGAAGAAGCAACACCTCACTGGCAACTAAGGGGGTGAATTTACATATGCATTGATCACTCTATGCTACATGATCACAACACTTCTAATGCAATTAAAAGGTTGAGCATTTCATAATCCGGATGCATGATCTGGTTCTTACACTTAGTTTCAACATTTGAGTTGAATTCCACGTTTCTTAGATGATCTTGATCTTTTAGTAAAGTAAACAATCAGTCATGGTTACTAGTTTCACATACATGCAAAAGGTAATTAAATACTCAAAGGCATCATCGCGTGTTAGGGCATCATACCTTAACACCATTCAAGCGATATGTACTGTAAGCTTTTGAAGTCCACGTTTCTCTGTCACACACATAGCTGCAACCAAATATGTTTTGCATAACTTAATTTCTCCTCATCATGTTCTAGAACTTTGAGGATTAAACACCCCATAGACAATTGTTAGAGTGCCCCAAACTTAACACTTTCTATGCCGATTAATAATAATAATAATAATAATAATAATAATAATAATGAAAACACACAGACCACACGTAATATAATGAGCACACCACCTTCGTCCTTTGGGCACCTGCCCACAATTGATACATCACATGGTCTCATTGACCACAAATACATAAGACCAAAACCCCCGATATACATAAGTTATACAACCCAATTAGAAAAATTCAATACAACAGTAGCACAATATAAACACATAGTACCATCACCCGCAATGAGCATCTCGATCTATATACCTCAGTCGGTCACAAATACGAATACACACCTACATATATATAGGACAACTGTCTTTATTATTGGTTCAAAAGTAACTATGGGCAAAAAAATACTAGCAGATGAATGTCTTAATACTCATGAGAAATCATAAAACTTCAAAAATACATCACAAGGCAATAAGAGTAGGCAGACATGACAAAATATCATAAAACATGCCAGATCAAATCAATGGCTTCATACTTAAAGATATACATACTTACGCTTACACCTGTACATCCTCCATATATTTCTTGCCATGGCACTCAGGTTGCTGGTGGCTCAAAGCAATAATTATGTCACGATTTTCGAAAATGTACTGCATTCACAGTACCTTATTTACATCATTCTACTTTAGGGTGTAAATGAATACTAGCTGTAATTCATACACACCCATACCGCTCAATGACAAATTCATGAAAATCAGAAAACTTGTATACTTATATGGCAGGCTTAAGAAGGGGCTAATATTATAGGTTTTCTAGATCTTCTACATCAATAACCATCAAGGGATCTCATCATTAAAGTTTTATTAAGCTGCAGAAAAATTTGGCTAAATGACCCAACACTAGAGGGATCCAATAAAACGCTGTCGATGCCATCCTACATCTAAAAGTCGATAAAAACTTCACTCATGGAACTAATAAGTGATGAAGCAGAAGAGTCCTACGAAATTGTAAAAATCTAACTCTTCGGCCAAACTCGGCGAGCTCACTCCTCATACCTTAACAAAAGGTGAAAACGATTGGATTGCATTGGCATGCAAGACGAGGTAATGCGTCCACACATGCGCAACTCCAAAAACCTACTTAACTTAGTTATCTTACTTAGTGAAGTGTTAAACTTCATTAGGTAACCTTAATTATGGTTTGGTGTTACTAGTACTTTGAGTGAAAAGTCTCATGATAATTTTTTATATGGGTCAAATGGTGTCCAAATGGGCCGAAATTTGAACTGGTGAGCCTTGACATACTAAGGGTCTGGTATAAAAACTACCAAGTGCTAGCCCATGGGCCAACACGGTAAAGAAGGCCTCCTAATTAAGATTAGGCAATGGTACTGGGAGTAGTGTTCCTTGGCTATATACCAATTCTTCTAAGTCTCGTTAATGGACTTGGAGACTCCAAATGGGCTTGGGTAATTTTGCCATAGCAGTGGGCTTTAGTCTAGTAAAATATCAGCTCCAAAGCTCATGTCATTGGACCTAAGTGGGCTAGGGAATGACAAACATTGGCTAAGTGATTTCGAGAGTTGTCTAGATCTAAGTAGATTGGGAAATTTCTACTTAGTTATCAACCAAACCAATGACCCAAATTTTACGGAGGAGCTGCCGAGAAACACACTAAAGTTTGGGTGAAATTTTATAAAATTTCATCACTTGCAATAGGCTTAACGAATTTTGTAACCTGAGTTAGGGAATTAGGGTTACACCCCTCATTCCTGCACATTCCTAAAATTCGAGCTATCTAACCAACTAATTGAATTTTACATAACCACAAATTTTACATGTCCAAAGTAGACAATTAGATAGTCCTCATACAAGTTTTTATAGATTTATTAAAATCTTTTATGGGCTCAACTATGAGTACAACATAGAATATTGCCAAACATACCAGAGACACAACATACACATACATCAGTTAGGGGTTTTATTTAGGCCTTTAGTGGGGACATTTTAGCTTGGTCTTGTAGTGAGACATATCAAACACTTAGAACAATAATCATGCAAAGGATGGTGTAGTGCCTAGTTGGGTGGCGTCGAGCACTAGAATAGGCTAAGGTTGTGACTCGCACATATGATACTATACATACGCACCTAGGAAAAATGGTTGGGCAAGCAACTCTATCCCATTTATTACCAAACAAAACTAAAACTGTCAGGTGAATAGCCAAGTTTTACAACCTCCAGAACTTAAGAAAATTATGTACCCAAAATTTACCTAAGTGGGTAAACACACAACGGTTGTAGCCCTCAAACATTCATACAAATGGCTATGCACACATGGTGCTAAAGTCTATCGCAATGCCAGGCTGCAAACACACTATCGAAGAAGGGTACCATTGATAAGAAGCTCAGCTATCATTTAAAACCCATCTTTCCATTATGGTTTTACTCGCTTGTAGTTTTTCCCAATTTGGGCCAGTCTCAAGTTTGTTCGAGTGAGCTCAAAACATACCAGTTTTAAGAGTGTGAGTATGAGGCCCAGATGATCAAATAAGTATGTTATGATGGCTGAGTATACCCGATATATAGATGAGCTTCAATTACGCTACAATTGAATAGACCTATCAGTGTATACATGAGGTATACAATTAATTTTTATGGGTTGGCCTGAGTTTTAGGCCTAGATCTAGACTATTGCAGCATTTAGTATATGTTTGGGATTTTCATGGAATCTCATTTATATGCATCTTAGGGATTTCAGACTACTAGATTGCCCCTATGGGCCTAGCTTAATTGAGTCTCAGATCTACACTTGATTAAGTTTCGGTTTTAAAGCCCATTTAGCCTTCTTGCCTCTATTCCCACGTACAAAGTTACTTTTAGGACTTGAGTCAATTTCGACTTTGGATAGACTCGATCCGAGATTTTCATATATATATATATATATATATATATATATATATATATATTACATATACCTATAGGTGGGCCTCACTAGGCCAAGAGTCGCCAGTCATTCTGACTGTGCCACATGGCAAGATCAAAGCCCTCCACATCAGCCCTAGCTTCACCTAATTATTTTTCAGAGATTTTCAATGATTTTTGGAGTTTTACACCCCTAGTGCCACCACTGGTGAGTCTCCAATCCTCCCCTACCCACCGGACCGGCACCCCAACGACAGCCTCATGACAGGCTTTAGATCCATACCCCTCATCACCTCCGGCCTATCCGACCACCCACATACCTTCTATTTGCCAGCATCTTCGTTTTTGAGACCAGCCATGGCAACGGTCGTGTCCATAATTGCTGCTAGCAACACCACCACACTCGATAGTGATTTCGCCCCCTTTCTAGTTGTTTTCTGGCCAGCTGGTGGTCAGACTCCACTGATCACCACCACTATCATTTTCCTTGTCGCTTGGGCCATCAATCCCGACCTGTGGCGACCCCAACTGCACTGCCGTCGATATTTTCTGGCAACGGGCACTGCTTTCCATGCCAGACCTGTTTACTCACATTCACATTCGCCTGCCCGTGTTCTCGTTCGCCTACTCCACCCTGTTCACCTCCCCAGTAGTCCCATAGTCATGCCGAAGCCCATGTCTATGTTCAGCTCCTCGGCTTGCAACTGAGTCCACCCCAGCCAGCACTATTGCTGACTCCACTGAATCAACTCAATCGACATGCCAAGGTTGACTCGGTTCGCCATTTTCACACATTTTTAGCCTATATTTAGCCATTTTTTGACCTTTTTTGGTTATTTGGAACCCTCACATTAGTTTAGATACATATTTATATTCTATAGCATATTTTGATGTTATGAGTGCTTTTATTTATTTATTTATTATTATTATTATTTATTTATTTTATTTATGTCATTATTTATTATAAATGCTTATGGGTTTGTTTATTATTATTATTGATGTATTATTTTTACTAATATTAATCTTATTCTTGTTTACAAAATATTATTTGTTTATCTAATCGTCCGTTGCGTGTATTTTATTATTTATTTGTATTTAATTATGTATTCCGTAGTGGATAGCTATAATATTATTATGTTTATGATTAATTAATATTAGCTAATTATTTATTTATTTATTTATTTATCAAATGATTATATATTTACTTAGTTATTAGTTTATAAGTTTACTAACAGAGTATATGTGATATTTGCTTGTGTTTTCACTATATTTATGTAGTATAATGATATTATTATTTTACGATTAGACGATTATTTATTTTTAGATATTTATTATTTATCTATTTATTTGTGACTGTATTTATTTATTTATTTTTATTAGTTATTTCCTTTATTATATCTCGATTTGCGTGTTGGATGTTAGTTGTAGGTTTATTTGGCATTGTCTTCTTTAGTAAGATGTATTGATGATGTGAGCACACACCACTGGGATGAATCACATAGAGATGTCATTATTTTACTTAGCAGTGGGTTCCGATGTAGGTTGCGGAGTCTGAGCTCACTGTAGATGAGACGTCACATTTGGAGCTTGGACCATAGGTCCATTACGACTCTTCTCAATTTTTATTGATATAGTCTACTATTGATTTGATTTCTAGATCTCAGGACGTATTAAGTGGCGGTTTTATCAGACCCCACTTAACATGGGCTATTTATATGCATTTTACTTCTGTGATTAATAACCCTTAAGGATGAGGTTCCTTGAGTCTGATTTCGAAAATAAGATCCAGCGCAAGTTGCCTTCTGACCTATTATATAAATCCCTTCCCAAGCCTATATATGATGTACTCGATTTTTCGGTGAGATGTGAGCCAAGTTAAACTTGACAACCGTACATGTTAGTCTAAGTGGGCTCTGGATTGGTGAGTGGGATGATCCATTCCCAAGGGATCCTAACAACTCCACCTTTGAGTTCTTTAAACCCGAAGAAGTGTGGAGGATTATGTATACTGCAATGCAATGTATGTCTAGATTTGTGGTTTCAAAGGTACTGAAGGTGCAAGCTTGAAAGTACCAAGCCTCCATATTCAAGACCAAAAGTGATACAGAGGATATAGAGGGATGAAGGAAGCAAAAAAACAAATTGATGTTCCCGCTCAACAGATAGTTTTACAGTTAACCAAGGCATGAAATGAGTAAGAAGGGGTTGCTATTGAGCTGAGGCCAATAGCTCATAATTAGCACCCTTATTATTCTATGAAGAGGTATATAAATGATTTCATTTAATTAGAGAGTCATCTCTGAAGTATCAGTTTGACTATTAGTTATTTCTAGACCAATAATGGTCGTTATTGACGTTTTTCATGTTATATATGTATGTCTAATGATCCTGAGTTGGCTTTGGTGGGAGGATAGATAAATGCTACACACACTTAAGCTCAACACAATTATTTTATTTTAAACTTTTACTTATATTTGATGAGTTTTCACATATATTTAGCAATGTCTTCCATTGTCTAAATGCCAAGCGAGTTATTTCAATCTATATTATTGATCGGGTCTTATAGACTAGCAGCCTTAGACATGATTCGACTCGATCGTAACATTTCTCATTCGTTTCTTAGGTGAACTAAAATCGGGATGTTACATATCTATTCTTGTAGCTACAAGTCACACTAGTAAGGGAAAATACTACTAACGAGGTGTACCATCCTTGAAGTAGGTAACTACCAAAGCATACAGTTACTTTGAACATACATGTCAAAGGCGAGTCTAACATTGTCCAAGGCATATATTATGCATGTGTTCGCATATGTACGTAGAGTACGTAATCATCCTTGTAACAACCCGCCATTTTTTCACAATACTATGGGCCTAGATGACTAGGCGTTACTCGAAATTAAACCAAACCAACCCTGTAACGACCAGCCCTAACCGGTTCGGGCGTTACTCTATAGTCTTGGATCGTTTCCCAAAGCCACATGTATAACACAAGAAAATAAAAGGAAGTCCAATTTATTATCCATTCTCCTACCCTGAGTTCGTAAAAGAACCACCAACCATACTTTTATTTTTCCTTAGGCGAGCTAAAATCAAACAATCTTGATTAGCCTACATACCCATATCGGGATCAAGCTCAATGTAATTCTATAGGCTGTCAGGCCATTCTGAGATTAAAATTTTGTCTCCTAGTTCATTCTGAGATTAGGTGGTCTCCCAGGTCATTCTGAGATTAGTCATTTTTGGCTATCAGGTCCATTCTAACATGCCCATTATTCTCTGTCAGGTCCATTCTGACATATCCATTATTTGCTGTCAGGTCCATTCTAACATGTCCAATATTGACTGTCAGGTCCATTTTGACATATCCATTATTGGCTGTCAGGTCCATTCTGACATATCCATTATTGACTGTCAGGTCCATTTTGACATATCCATTATTAACTGTCAGGTCCATTCTGAAATATCCATTATTGACTGTCAAGTCCATTCTGACATATCCATTATAGGCTGTCAGGTCCATTTAGACATGTCCATTACTAGCTGTCAGGTCAATTCTGACATATCCATTGTTGGTTGTCATGTCCATTCTTGACATGTCCATTATTGGCTCTCAGGTCCATTGTGACATGTTCATTGTTGGCTGTCATGTCCATTCTGACAAGTCCATTGTTGGCTGTCAGGTCCATTCTGACATGTCCATTATTGGCTATCAGGTATATTTTGACATTTCCATTGTTGGTTGTCAGGTCCATTCTGACATATCCATTGTTAGCTGTCAGGTCCATTCTTACATATCCATTATTGGCTGTCAGGTCCATTCTAACATGTCCATTAACAAAACAACTAAGAAATTTAAAGAATCCCAACAATTCTTGCCAATCGAAGGATGAAGCATAAGCAGCACACCCACAACAAAACAAACGCCCGACCCCAAAGACTCGCAGCAGTTCATACCAAGCAGTCGACAAGAACCCCATGCATAAGACGCTAGGGATCTAGCAACTTAGCAAGGCATCTCCAACAAACCTTGCATGCAAGAATTCTAATGGAAACAAATAAGATGAGGGATGAAATACTGACACAGTAATGGGGAGGTTTGCCTGGGACGGAGATGAGGGATGAAATACTCCCTCCTCCTGCATATATATAGTTCAACCATTCCCTCCATTAAATTCTCATACCCCATCATACATAGGTATTTCCTAAGTTGAACGAGCCCCTTCATTAAATTCTCACACCCCATCACCCTTTCATGAATAGGTATTTTCTAGGTGACCTTAAGTCGAACCATGACCGGCCGACTTGATAACCAAACATATCGGTTCATCTATATTTATTTCATAATATTTAGGTTCGAGTCTTCTAATAAAAATCATGGTTTTCACAATCTCCCCAACTTAGAGATATTTCGTCCCCGAAATATCATAACAGAAAGATGATAAGCATGATTAATTATATCTTCGGGATCTCAGGCTACTCCTGTTGTTGCTTCAGAGGCTGACGATAGTCTTTTATCATGTGTCCCGTCCTGCCGCAATTGTAGCACTGACGGGGCTCGTTGCATTGCTCGGAATGCATCTTGGTGCAATTTTTACATCGTCGATACAAAATCTCCTCAATCTTCCTTTTGAGGTTTCCATCTACATTCCCTTGGTTGTAAGATCCCTCAATTTAATCCCACATCTAATACCTACTAGGAGAAGATCATGTTTGACTCGATACGGGTTGAGTTAAAAATGATAATAATAATACCAACTCGTATTAAAATAATTAAAATAATTAATTTAAAGGGATACGAGTTAAGTGGTCAAATTAATAAATTTATAAATTATTACATGAAATTAATAAATTTCGATTAGGATAAACGGTAATTAATTAATCGGCTTATTAAAAGCGATTAACTTAAATTGAAGAGTTATGAGGAATATTTAATAAAGACTTCACCTTTAGCATATAAAATTTATATTTGATAAATAAAAGCGATTATTCTTATAATAAATTCGTAAAGTAAAATAATGGATCAATAAAAGATAATCGTGTAGAAATCATGAGATATCATAATTAATTAAATAAAGAAGTGTTAAACCTTATTGAATTAAATAAATTAATTAAGGTGGCATATATTAAATATTTAGTTGCGTGCATTTTCGATGCGAGTAAAATTATACTAATGTATAATTTTATGCCTTCATTCATATTAGGGTTAGTGGATTACAGTCGGACGAACCCACAAGTCAGGTACGTATAATAGGTAGAACATCGTATTTTCCTTGTTGGTAGCCTAGGTCGACCTGAGCCCAGATTCGACTACCATGCACCGAGTGCAACCGGGGTCAATGAATTGACTCAGTCCGATACTGGGTCGTGTTATGTGCGTGAATTTTGTAATGCATCGACATTGTTTCGGAGTAGTGATAGCCGCCCCATAAAAAGGCTATAACCGGGGTGTGTGAGGCACCGATTCCTCCATCGCACTGAGTGCAGTGATAGCCGCCCCATAAAAAGGCTACGGTCGGGGTGTGCGAGGCACTGGCACTGGAGTGCAGTGATAGCCGCCCCATAAAAAGGCTACGGCCAGGGTGTGTGAGGCACTGGCACTAGAGTTGGCAGTGAGAGCTTCCCCACAAACGGGGCATAGCAATCACCTGAGTGCAGTGATAGCCGCCCCACAAAAAGGATACGGCTGGGCTGTGCAAGGCATTGGCACTGGAGTGCAGTGATAGCCTCCCCATAAAAAGGCTACGGCCGGGGTGTGCGAGGCACTGGCACTAGAATTGGTAGTGAGAGCTTCCCCACAAATGGGGCATAGCAATCACCCGAGTGCAGTGATAGCTATCCTACAAAAAGGCTACGGCCGGGGTGTGCGAGGCACTGGCACTGGAGACGGTAGTGGTAGCCTCCCCATAAAAAAGGCTACGGCCGGGGTGTGCGGATCACAGTGGATACCTCCTCCGCATTGTTTTGGAGTATAGTGGAATCGCTCCACCGCATATTAAAATAAACATAAGGAAATAGTGGAATGTACATGTTTTGTTTTATCTATTATACTACTTAGTGTTGTAATCACTAACGCGGAATTGCCTCTGCAGGTGTGCAGATACAAGATTAGGTGATTGACATCCAGAGTATGGAGCAAAATAAATATGAGGACTCCTTTTTATTTAATTGAGAAATAAGTGTGGCTGCTGGGAAACGGTCTAAGACTGTGGGATCTTTATATATGTTATTATTTATAAAAAATATTTGACATAATTACTTTACTTTTGAGTAACACCTAGCCAGTTAGGCCCACAATATCGTGAAAAAAGGAGGGTCGTTACAGGTGGTATCAGAGCCGACCTGGTTCCGTGTTAGATGGTGGGCAGGATTAGAAACGATGGCTAGGCTGCCAGTCACGGACCAAAAAGGTCGTGGGCTGGGGCTAGCAACGGGCCAAGTATAGGCATTTCGGGTACAAAATTTCCTAAGGTGGGTGGATTGTGAGATCACTCAACTTAGTGCCACATCTAATACCTACTGGGAGAAGATCATGTTTATAAGTGGAAATGGACTATAGATCTTTAACTTTCGGGGTACCCATTTTAAAGAAATGACTTAGCCCATTACGTTGCACTTTGGGCTGGGTCGTTACAAGTGGTATCAGAGCAAACCTGGTTCCATATTAGATAGTGGGCTGGACTAGGGACGTTGGCTAGGCTATCGGTCACGGGCCAAAAAGGTCGTGGCGTGAGGCTAGCAACGGGCTGGACTAGGGACGTTGACTAGGCTGCCGATCACGGGCCATAAAGGTCGTGGGTTGGGGCTAGCAACGGGCCAAGTATAGGAATTTCGGGGACAAAATTTCCTAAGTGTGGGTGGATTGTAGGATCCCTCAACTTAATCCCACATCTAATATCTACTAGGAGAAGATCCTGTTTATAAGTGGAAATGGACTATAGATCTTTAACTTCCGGGGTATCCATTTTAAAGAAATAACTTAGCCCATTACGTTGCACTTTGGGCTGGGTCGTTGCATTGGTAGTTCTGCTGCTGTTGTTCTACGGACCCATTTGAGCTACACCCATGGTTGGCATTCTTGTGTTGCGTGGTATTCTTCCCCTATTTGTGTGAAAGATCATGCTCAAATACCAACTCATAAGTCCATCATGGTTCATTTATACATTCTTGTTTCAGTTTTGACTTAGCTTTATTAGTGAAGAACTTTGTTAATTAATAACATAACACAATGGAAAAAGATAATGACTGGACTTTTCAACAAGGTACTTGAGTCATAAAATATGAGCTTGTGGGAAACCGTGCTCTAATACGCACATGTAATGACCCGCCATTTTTTCAAAATACTATGGGCCTAGATGGCTAGGCGTTACTCGAAATTAAACCAAACCAACCCTGTAACGACCAGCCCTAACCGGTCCGGGCGTTACTCCACAGTCTTGGATCGTTTCCCAAAGCCACATGTATAACACAAGAAAATAAAAGGAAGTCCAATTTATTATCCATTCTCCTACCCTGAGTTCGTAAAAGAACCACCAACCATACTTTTATTTTTCCTTAGGTGAGCTGAAATCAAACAATCTTGATTAGCCTACATACCCATGTCGGGATCAAGCTCAATGTAGTTCTATAGGCTCTCAGGTCATTCTGAGATTAAAAGTTTGTCTCCTAGTTCATTCTGAGATTAGGTGGTCTCCCAGGTCATTCTGAGATTAGTCATTATTGGCTGTCAGGTCCATTCTGACATGTCCATTATTGGCTGCCAGGTCCATTCTGACATATCCATTATTGGCTGTCAGGTCCATTCTGACATATCCATTATTGACTGTCAGGTCCATTCTGACATATCCATTATTGACTGTCATCCATTTTGACATATCTATTATTGACTGTCATGTCCATTGCATATCCATTATTGGCTGTCAGGTCCATTCTGACATGTCCATTATTGGCTGTCAGGTCCATTCTGACATGTCCATTGTTGGCTGTCAGGTCCATTCTGACATGTCCATTGTTGGCTGTCAGGTCCATTCTGACATGTCCATTGTTGGCTGTCAGGTCCATTCTGACATGTCCATTGTTGGCTGTCAGGTCCATTCTGACATGTCCATTGTTGGCTGTCAGGTCCATTCTGACATATCCATTGTTGGCTGTCAGGTCCATTCTGACATATCCATTGTTGGCTGTCAGGTCCATTCTGACATGTCCATTAACAAAACAACTAAGAAATTCAAAGAATCCCAACAATTCTTGCCAATCGAAGGATGAAGCAAAGCAGCACACCCACAACAAAACAAACACCCGACCCCAAAGACTCGCAGCAGTTCATACCAAGCAGTCGACAAGAACCCCATGCATAAGACGCTAGGGATCTAGCAACTTAGCAGGGCGTCTCCAACAAACCTTGCATGCAAGAATCCTAATGGAAACAAATAAGATGAGGGACGAAATACTCACACAGTAATGGGGAGGTCGCCTGGGACGGAGATGAGGGATGAAATACTCCCTCCTCCTGCATATATATACACTTCAACCATTCCCTCCATTAAATTCTCATACCCCATCATCCATAGGTATTTCCTAGGTTCAACGAGCCCCTTCATTAAATTCTCACACCCCATCACCCATTCATGAATAGGTATTTTCTAGGTGACCTTAAGTCGAACCATGACCGGTCGACTTGATAACCAACCATATCGGTTCATCTATATTTATTTCATAATATTTAGGTTCGAGTCTTCTAATAAAAATCATGGTTTTCACAACTCTCCCCAACTTAGAAGATATATGCTGTCCCCGTCCAAATATCATAACAGCAAGATGATAAGCATGATTAATTATATCTTCGGGTTCTCAGGCTGCTCCTGTTGTTGCTTCGGAGGCTGACGGATAGCCTTTTATCATGTGTCCCGTCCTGCCGCAATTGTAGCACTGACGGGGCTCGTTTGCATTGCCCGGAATGCATCTTGGTGGAATTTTTACATCGTCGATACATAATCTCCTCAATCTTCCTTTTGAGGTTTCCATCTACATTCCCTTGGTTGTAAGATCCCTCAATTTAATCCCACATCTAATACCTACTAGGAGAAGATCATGTTTGACTCGATACGGGTTGAGTTAAAAATCATAATAATAATACCAACTCGTATTAAAATCATTAAAATAATTAATTTAAAGGGATACGAGTTAAGTGGTCAAAATAATAAATTTATAAATTATTACATGAAATTAATAAATTTCGATCAGGATAAACGGTAATTAATTAATCGGCTTATTAAAAGCGATTAACTTAAATTGAAGAGTTATGAGGAATATTTAATAAAGACTTCACCTTTAGCATATAAAATTTATATTTGATAAATAAAACGATTATTCTTATAATAAATTCGTAAAGTAAAATAATGGATCAATAAAAGATAATCGTGTAGAAATCACGAGATAGCATAATTAATTAAATAAAGAAGTGTTGAACCTTATTGAATTAAATAAATTAATTAAGGTGGCATATATTAAATATTTAGTTGCGTGCATTTTCGACGCGAGTAAAATTATACTAATGTATAATTTTATGCCCTCATTCATATTAGGGTTAGTGGATTACAGTCGGACGAACCCACAAGTCAGGTACGTATAATAGGTAGAACATCGTATTTTCCTTGTTGGTAGCCTAGGTCGGCCTGAGCCCAGATTCGACTACCATGCACCGAGTGCAACCGGGGTCAATGAATTGACTCAGTCCGACACTGGGTCGTGTTATGTGCGTGAATTTTGTAATGCATCGACATTGTTTTGGAGTAGTGATAGCCACCCCATAAAAAGGCTACGGCCGGGGTGAGTGAGGCACAGCGATTCCTCCATCGCACTGGAGTGCAGTGATAGCCGCCCCATAAAAAGGCTACGGCCGGGGTGTGTGAGGCACTGGCACTGGAGTGCAGTGATAGCCGCCCCATAAAAAGGCTACGGCCAGGGTGTGTGAGGCACTGGCACTAGAGTTGGCAGTGAGAGCTTCCCCACAAACGGGGCATAGCAATCACCTGAGTGCAGTGATAGCCGCCCCACAAAAAGGCTACGGCCGGGGTGTGCAAGGCATTGGCACTGGAGTGCAGTGATAGCCTCCCCATAAAAAGGCTACGGCCGGGGTGTGCGAGGCACTGGCACTAGAATTGGTAGTGAGAGCTTCCCCACAAATGGGGCATAGCAATCACCCGAGTGCAGTGATAGCTACCCCACAAAAAGGCTACGGCCGGGGTGTGCGAGGCACTGGCACTGGAGACGGTAGTGGTAGCCTCCCCATAAAAAAGGCTACGGCCGGGGTGTGCGGATCACAGTGGATACCTCCTCCGCATTGTTTTGGAGTATAGTGGAATCGCTCCACCGCATATTAAAATAAACATAAGGAAATAGTGGAATGTACATGTTTTGTTTTATCTATTATACTACTTAGTGTTGTAATCACTAACGCGGAATTGCCTCCGCAGGTGTGCAGATACGAGATTAGGTGATTGACATCCAGAGTATGGAGCAAAATAAATATGAGGACTCCTTTTTTTATTTAATTGAGAAATAAGTGTGGCTGCTGGGAAACGGTCCAAGACTGTGGGATCTTTATATATGTTATTATTTATAAAAAATGTTTGACATAATTACTTTACTTTTGAGTAACACCTAGCCAGTTAGGCCCACAATATCGTGAAAAAAGGCGGGTCGTTACAGGTGGTATCAGAGCCGACCTGGTTCCGTGTTAGATGGTGGGCAGGATTAGAAACGATGGTTAGGTTACCAGTCACGGACCAAAAGGTCGTGGGCTGGGGCCAGCAACGGGCCAAGTATAGGCATTTCGGGTACAAAATTTCCTAAGGTGGGTGGATTGTGAGATCACTCAACTTAGTGCCACATCTAATACCTACTGGGAGAAGATCATGTTTATAAGTGGAAATGGACCATAGATCTTTAACTTTCGGGGTACCCATTTTAAAGAAATGACTTAGCCCATTACGTTGCACTTTGGGCTGGGTCGTTACAGGTGGTATTAGAGCAAACCTGGTTCCATATTAGATAGTGGGCTGGACTAGGGACGTTGGCTAGGCTATCGGTCACGGGCCAAAAAGGTCGTGGCGTGAGGCTAGCAACGTGGCTGGACTAGGGACGTTGACTAGGCTGCCGATCACGGGCCATAAAGGTCGTGGGTTGGGGCTAGCAACGGGCCAAGTATAGGAATTTCGGGGACAAAATTTCCTAAGGTGGGTGGATTGTAGGATCCCTCAACTTAATCCCACATCTAATATCTACTAGGAGAAGATCCTGTTTATAAGTGGAAATGGACTATAGATCTTTAACTTCCGGGGTATCCATTTTAAAGAAATAACTTAGCCCATTACGTTGCACTTTGGGCTGGGTCGTTGCATTGGTAGTTCTGCTGCTGTTGTTCTACGGACCCATTTGAGCTACACCCATGGTTGGCATTCTTGTGTTGCGTGGTATTCTTCCCCTATTTGTGTGAAAGATCATGCTCAAATACCAACTCATAAGTCCATCATGGTTCATTTATACATTCTTGTTTCAGTTTTGACTTAGCTTTATTAGTGAAGAACTTTGTTAATTAATAACATAACACAATGGAAAAAGATAATGACTGGACTTTTCAACAAGGTACTTGAGTCATAAAATATGAGCTTGTGGGAAACCGTGCTCTAATACCACATGTAATGACCCGCCATTTTTTCAAAATACTATGGGCCAAGATGGCTAGGCGTTACTCGAAATTAAACCAAACCAACCCTAACCGGTCCGGGCGTTACTCCACAGTCTTGGATCGTTTCCCAAAGCCACATCTATAACACAAGAAAATAAAACGAAGTCCAATTTATTATCTATTCTCCTACCCTGAGTTCGTAAAAGAACCAGCAACCATACTTTTATTTTTCCTTAGGTGAGCTGAAATCAAACAATCTTGATTAGCCTACATACCCATGTCGGGATCAAGCTCAATGTAGTTCTATAGGCTCTCAGGTCATTCTGAGATTAAAAGTTTGTCTCCTAGTTCATTTTGAGAATAAGTGGTCTCCCAGGTCATTCTGAGATTAGTCGTTATTAGCTATTAGGTCCATTTTGACATATCCATTATTAGCTGTCAGGTCCATTCTGACATATCCATTATTGGCTGTCAGGTCCATTCTGACATATCCATTATTAGCTGTCATGTCCATTCTGACATATTCATTAATAGCTGTCAGGTCTATTTTGACATATCCATTATTAGCTATCAGGTCTATTCTGACATATCCATTATTGACTGTCAGGTCCATTCTGATATATCCATTATTGGCTGTCAGGTCCATTCTGACATATCTATTATTGGCTGTCAGGTCCATTCTGACATATCTATTATTGGCTGTCAGGTCCATTCTGACATGTCCATTACTAGCTGTCATGTCCATTCTAACATATCCATTGTTGGCTGTCAGGTCCATTTTGACATGTCCATTCTTGGCTGTCAGGTCTATTTTGACATGTCCATTGTTGGTTGTCAGGTTTATTCTGACAAGTCCATTGTTGGCTGTTAGGTCCATTCTGACATGTCCATTCTTGGCTATCAGGTCCATTCTGACATGTCCATTCTTGGCTATCAGGTCCATTCTGACATGTCCATTCTTGGCAGTCAGGTCCATTCTAACATATCTATTGATGGCTGTCAGGTCCATTATGACAAATCCATTATTGGTTGTCAGGTCCATTCTGACATGTCCGTTAACAAAACAACTAAGAAATTCAAAGAATCCCAACAATTCTTGCCAATCGAAGGATGAAGCAAAGTAGCACACCCACAACAAAACAAACGCCCGACCCCAAAGACTCGCAGCAGTTCATACCAAGCAGTCGACAAGAACCCCATGCATAAGACGCTAGGGATCTAGCAACTTAGCAGGGCATCTCCAACAAACCTTGCATGCAAGAATCCTAATGGAAACAAATAAGATGAGGGATGAAATACTCACACAGTAATGGGGAGGTTTGCCTGGGACGGAGATGAGGGATGAAATACTCCCTCCTCCTGCATATATATAGCTTCAACCATTCCCTCCATTAAATTCTCATACCCCATCATCACATAGGTATTTCCTAAGTTGAACGAGCCCCTTCATTAAATTCTCACACCCCATCACCCTTTCATGAATAGGTATTTTCTAGGTGACCTTAAGTCGAACCATGACCGGCCGACTTGATAACCAACCATATCGGTTCATCTATATTTATTTCATAATATTTAGGTTCGACTCTTCTAATAAAAATCATGGTTTTCACAATCTCCCCAACTTAGAGATATTTCGTCCCCGAAATATCATAACAGAAAGATGATAAGCATGATTAATTATATCTTCGGGATCTCAGGCTACTCCTGTTGTTGCTTCAGAGGCTGACGATAGTCTTTTATCATGTGTCCCGTCCTGCCGCAATTGTAGCACTGACGGGGCTCGTTGCATTGCTCGGAATGCATCTTGGTGCAATTTTTACATCGTCGATACAAAATCTCCTCAATCTTCCTTTTGAGGTTTCCATCTACATTCCCTTGGTTGTAAGATCCCTCAATTTAATCCCACATCTAATACCTACTAGGAGAAGATCATGTTTGACTCGATACGGGTTGAGTTAAAAATGATAATAATAATACCAACTCGTATTAAAATAATTAAAATAATTAATTTAAAGGGATACGAGTTAAGTGGTCAAATTAATAAATTTATAAATTATTACATGAAATTAATAAATTTCGATTAGGATAAACGGTAATTAATTAATCGGCTTATTAAAAGCGATTAACTTAAATTGAAGAGTTATGAGGAATATTTAATAAAGACTTCACCTTTAGCATATAAAATTTATATTTGATAAATAAAACGATTATTCTTATAATAAATTCGTAAAGTAAAATAATGGATCAATAAAAGATAATCGTGTAGAAATCATGAGATAGCATAATTAATTAAATAAAGAAGTGTTGAACCTTATTGAATTAAATAAATTAATTAAGGTGGCATATATTAAATATTTAGTTGCGTGCATTTTCGATGCGAGTAAAATTATACTAATGTATAATTTTATGCCTTCATTCATATTAGGGTTAGTGGATTACAGTCGGACGAACCCACAAGTCAGGTACGTATAATAGGTAGAACATCGTATTTTCCTTGTTGGTAGCCTAGGTCGGCCTGAGCCCAGATTCGACTACCATGCACCGAGTGCAACCGGGGTCAATGAATTGACTCAGTCCGACACTGGGTCGTGTTATGTGCGTGAATTTTGTAATGCATCGACATTGTTTCGGAGTAGTGATAGCCGCCCCATAAAAAGGCTATAACCGGGGTGTGTGAGGCACTGGTTCCTCCATCGCACTGGAGTGCAGTGATAGCCGCCCCATAAAAAGGCTACGGTCAGGGTGTGCGAGGCACTGGCACTGGAGTGCAGTGATAGCCGCCCCATAAAAAGGCTACGGCTAGGGTGTGTGAGGCACTGGCACTAGAGTTGGCAGTGAGAGCTTCCCCACAAACGGGGCATAGCAATCACCTGAGTGTAGTGATAGCCGCCCCACAAAAAGGATACGGCTGGGCTGTGCAAGGCATTGGCACTGGAGTGCAGTGATAGCCTCCCCATAAAAAGGCTACGGCCGGGGTATACGAGGCACTCGCACTAGAATTGGTAGTGAGAGCTTCCCCACAAATGGGGCATAGCAATCACCCGAGTGCAGTGATAGCTATCCTACAAAAAGGCTACGGCCGGGGTGTGCGAGGCACTGGCACTGGAGACGGTAGTGGTAGCCTCCCCATAAAAAGGCTACGGTCGGGGTGTGCGGATCACAGTAGATACCTCCTTCGCATTGTTTTGGAGTATAGTGGAATCGCTACACCGCATATTAAAATAAACATAAGGAAATAGTGGAATGTACATGTTTTGTTTTATCTATTATACTACTTAGTGTTGTAATCACTAACGCGGAATTGCCTCTGCAGGTGTGCAGATACAAGATTAGGTGATTGACATCCAGAGTATGGAGCAAAAAAATATGAGGACTCCTTTTTATTTAATTGAGAAATAAGTGTGGCTGCTGGGAAACGGTCTAAGACTGTGGGATCTTTATACATGTTATTATTTATAAAAAATATTTGACATAATTACTTTACTTTTGAGTAACACCTAGCCAGTTAGGCCCACAATATCGTGAAAAAGGAGGGTCGTTACAGGTGGTATCAGAGCCGACCTGGTTCCGTGTTAGATGGTGGGCAGGATTAGAAACGATGGCTAGGCTACCAGTCACGGACCAAAAGGTCGTGGGCTGGGGCTAGCAACGGGCCAAGTATAGGCATTTCGGGTACAAAATTTCCTAAGGTGGGTGGATTGTGAGATCACTCAACTTAGTGCCACATCTAATACCTACTGGGAGAAGATCATGTTTATAAGTGGAAATGGACTATAGATCTTTAACTTTCGGGGTACCCATTTTAAAGAAATGACTTAGCCCATTACGTTGCACTTTGGGCTGGGTCGTTACAGGTGGTATTAGAGCAAACCTGGTTCCATATTAGATAGTGGGCTGGACTAGGGACGTTGGCTAGGCTATCGGTCACGGGCCAAAAAGGTCGTGGCGTGAGGCTAGCAGCGGGCTGGACTAGGGACGTTGACTAGGCTGCCGATCACGGGCCATAAAGGTCGTGGGTTGGGGCTAGCAACGGGCCAAGTATAGGAATTTCGGGGACAAAATTTCCTAAGGTGGGTGGATTGTAGGATCCCTCAACTTAATCCCACATCTAATATCTACTAGGAGAAGATCCTGTTTATAAGTGGAAATGGACTATAGATCTTTAACTTCCGGGGTATCCATTTTAAAGAAATAACTTAGCCCATTACGTTGCACTTTGGGCTGGGTCGTTGCATTGGTAGTTCTGCTGCTGTTGTTCTACGGACCCATTTGAGCTACACCCATGGTTGGCATTCTTGTGTTGCGTGGTATTCTTCCCCTATTTGTGTGAAAGATCATGCTCAAATACCAACTCATAAGTCCATCATGGTTCATTTATACATTCTTGTTTCAGTTTTGACTTAGCTTTATTAGTGAAGAACTTTGTTAATTAATAACATAACACAATGGAAAAAGATAATGACTGGACTTTTCAACAAGGTACTTGAGTCATAAAATATGAGCTTGTGGGAAACCGTGCTCTAATACCACATGTAATGACCCGCCATTTTTTCAAAATACTATGGGCCAAGATGGCTAGGCGTTACTCGAAATTAAACCAAACCAACCCTAACCGGTCCGGGCGTTACTCCACAGTCTTGGATCGTTTCCCAAAGCCACATCTATAACACAAGAAAATAAAACGAAGTCCAATTTATTATCTATTCTCCTACCCTGAGTTCGTAAAAGAACCAGCAACCATACTTTTATTTTTCCTTAGGTGAGCTGAAATCAAACAATCTTGATTAGCCTACATACCCATGTCGGGATCAAGCTCAATGTAGTTCTATAGGCTCTCAGGTCATTCTGAGATTAAAAGTTTGTCTCCTAGTTCATTTTGAGAATAAGTGGTCTCCCAGGTCATTCTGAGATTAGTCGTTATTAGCTATTAGGTCCATTTTGACATATCCATTATTAGCTGTCAGGTCCATTCTGACATATCCATTATTGGCTGTCAGGTCCATTCTGACATATCCATTATTAGCTGTCATGTCCATTCTGACATATTCATTAATAGCTGTCAGGTCTATTTTGACATATCCATTATTAGCTATCAGGTCTATTCTGACATATCCATTATTGACTGTCAGGTCCATTCTGATATATCCATTATTGGCTGTCAGGTCCATTCTGACATATCTATTATTGGCTGTCAGGTCCATTCTGACATATCTATTATTGGCTGTCAGGTCCATTCTGACATGTCCATTACTAGCTGTCATGTCCATTCTAACATATCCATTGTTGGCTGTCAGGTCCATTTTGACATGTCCATTCTTGGCTGTCAGGTCTATTTTGACATGTCCATTGTTGGTTGTCAGGTTTATTCTGACAAGTCCATTGTTGGCTGTTAGGTCCATTCTGACATGTCCATTCTTGGCTATCAGGTCCATTCTGACATGTCCATTCTTGGCTATCAGGTCCATTCTGACATTTCCATTCTTGGCAGTCAGGTCCATTCTAACATATCTATTGATGGCTGTCAGGTCCATTATGACAAATCCATTATTGGTTGTCAGGTCCATTCTGACATGTCCGTTAACAAAACAACTAAGAAATTCAAAGAATCCCAACAATTCTTGCCAATCGAAGGATGAAGCAAAGTAGCACACCCACAACAAAACAAACGCCCGACCCCAAAGACTCGCAGCAGTTCATACCAAGCAGTCGACAAGAACCCCATGCATAAGACGCTAGGGATCTAGCAACTTAGCAGGGCATCTCCAACAAACCTTGCATGCAAGAATCCTAATGGAAACAAATAAGATGAGGGATGAAATACTCACACAGTAATGTGGAGGTCGCCTGGGACGGAGATGAGCGATGAAATACTCCCTCCTCTTGCATATATATACACTTGAACCATTCCCTCTATTAAATTCTCATACCCCATCATCAATAGGTATTTCCTAGGTTCAATGAGCCCCTTTATTAAATTCTCACACCCCATCACCCATTCATGAATAGGTATTTTCTAGGTGACCTTAAGTCGAACCATGGCCGACCGACTTGATAACCAACTATATCGGTTCATCTATATTTATTTCATAATATTTAGGTTCGACTCTTCTAATAAAAATCATGGTTTTCACAATACTTGTCTTCTCTAGAGAAGGATGGATGTAGTCAAAGGTGTGTTAATGGAAAAAGGTGATCTAATAGAACTCACCATGTATACCTCAAAATATGAGGTGATCTAGAGGTCAAGCTGGCCTTGCAGCTTGCATCGTATTTGGACATGCAATGGGATACACCACAACAAGTGTATCATGATTGGCTTGGAAACTAGAATATGGTAGAGGTATAATCTATGAGATGTGCTAAGAGAGCCTCAAAGGTTTCCCCCAAAGTGGTTGTCTATATAATGCAATCACTATGTCTTACCTAAGTTTACATAATGAGAAATGTGTATATGAGGATAAGGTGGTATATAAATAGATATATGAATGGTCAAGGTAGTGTCTATTCTGAAATGCTATTGTTGTCACTTACCGTGGATTTGGCCATCCTATACAAAAACTACAATGTACGCATCCCTAAGGATGGCTCCTAGAGCTCTAGGCTAATCAGTAAATATTAGGCAAGTGTTCCTTGATTATGTATATTCTAGTGGATGGAGAATAGTCATTCCAAAGAACCACTATCGTACCACTAGTCAACGAGAACCCATAATGAGGTTGGATAAGTATCTCATCCATTTATTTGTGTTTATAACCAGTCATCCAATACCGATTTGTGGTATTCTATTTTAACTAACTTAGCTACTACCACTAAGGTAAACTCACAAGCAGGGTTATAAAAAGGGTGTATGGAGGCTGCTACAATGCAAAAGTCGCACGCCATGAAACTACATAATAAACACCTGCATCTCAAATGTCATGTGCCCACCTAGAAGCTGGTGAAGGCGATTTGGATCTCTGACCACCACCTAGTTGCTCTGGTCGCCGTTCATCTATTTGCCCAAATGCTACACTATGTGCTGCATGTCTATCATATTGGGGCTGACAATCTCACTTTATCTCATTTTGATATACCGCATAGTGAATGCCTATTAATTGTGTCATGTCGATCTTTTGTTCTTACTACTTAATTATTGGTCATGTTGTCCAATCCTTATTCCCTTTCTTTTAGATTCTACCATATAGTCTAACTATATTTTTGTTTCTCCCAAGAAACTAGAGTACTCTACAATGCACTTGCATATCCTACCACAAGCCACTAGAGTATACCATCTCAATTGAGGATGCACCACTCAGATGGTGGTTGAGCTACTCGGACAGTAGTCGAGCTACTTAGACCGAGATCGAGCGACTTAGACGATAGTTGTGCTACTCGGGACAACGGTCGTGCTAATTAGATGATAGTCAAGTTACTTAGATGGTGGTCGAGCTAGTCTGTGTACCTGCAAGCTAAAACAAGGTGACTGAGTACCAAATTCTACTAGCACATAAGATATTTATTCACCCTCACTAGATAGACCATGCGTATGGGTGCGCTTAAAAATCGCAACTAAAATAGATAAAAGATAACACAGAAGAAGTAGAAACATACATGCCAATGAGGCTGTGGATTGACTCATGGGGGGTAAAATAATGTAACACAACCATAACACAAATTCACTACAATCACAGCAAATGCACAGCAGTACAACACATATCATACAACATGAGCAACATAACCTTGCGTTCCAAAGGTTAGCCATCATAGTAGTCCAAGAAGTCGGCTCTAATACCAAGTTGTAACATCCCAATTAGGCCTAAAGAATGGTCTAAATCCTAATGTTGTAATTCAGAAAACTGTTCATTAGACTACTAGCATACAAACTTTACAAAAATAGATCTTACCCTCAAGGAGGCTTAAGACAGTAACCTTACCGACTTTTCATACAATGCATATTGATCATACTGCCATAGAAATGCTTTTACACTTAAGGCTTCAAATATGAGCACTTCGAGTCCCGAGAGAGGCATCACCTCCACGACAACTAAGAGGGTGAATTTACATATGAAATGGTCACTCCGAGCTACACGAAGACAATACCTCCAATACATCTATGAGGTTGAGATTTTCATAATGTGGATGCATGATCCAGTTCTTATACTTAGTTTCAACGTTTGAGTTAGTTAACTTATTCTTAGATGTTGTTGATCTTGCAGCAAAGTCAAGACTAGGTTGTGGTTACATGTTCTAGCTGCCCGCGAACAATACAAAGGCATCATCGCGTGCCAGGACATTAGACCCACACACTCGGTGTTCACATGAACCCTTCAAGCGATATAAACTGTAAGCTCATGCAGTCCACATTTGTTTATCACACATATACAACTAGAACCAAATATATTTCACGTACCTTAATTACTCATCGTCATGTTTAAAGACTTTGAGGCTTACACACCCTATATATGATCGTTAGAATGTCTAAAAGTAAACACTCTGCACAACGACGACGATGATGATGATAATAATAATAATAATAATAATAATAATAATAATAATAATAATAATAATAATAATAATGAAAACATGCAGACCACACGTAATATAACTAGCATACCACTATCGGCATTAGGGCACCTGCCCACAATACTTACATCACATGATCTCGTTGACCTCAAATACATAAGGCCCAAAACCCGATATACATTAGTTAATATGCTTAGGCCGACACGAATGAATATCATAAAACATAATGGATCAAATCAATGGCTTCATATGAGTTTGTTTTAATCTCTTTAGCAATTAAATTGCACCAAGATCTCACAGTAGCAATAGTAGAAAAATTCATGTCCTAAGATCAAAGTCCATTATCACCAATATTTCATGGTACTAACATTACACATTCTACCATGCACATTACATGTATCGACCTTTTAATATTGGAATTCAACTTATCATCCCACAACCAAAGTCAATCATTCAGAATAAATACTCATTCTTAAAATTTTGTCTGTAAATTTTAAATGTCATATTACAACTATATTTTTCTCACACACGCATAAAACCACCATTAATTTATTGATCATCAACAACCAAGTCATTGAAATATTTGGTAGGAGAATATATAGACTTGAGAGTATTGATATCCAACAACATAAATTAAAGAGATATTTCACTTACTCTTTAACTTGTGCATCAACAAAATAATAAATGGTAGAAAACTTTTTCTCTATTTCCTTCTCGAAATAAAAACTCATTCAAATACCAAATTAACTCATTATTGATTTATGGTAGATTTGTGTTAACTTTGTCTCTATAAATTTCTTTAATAGTGTTCTCATAAAATCTAAAATTTGTCCGCAAAGAGATATAGTCTTCACACATAACAACAGCAATGATCTTTCTAATTTTTTCTGGTGATTATTCTCATTTATGTATTCATCTTGTTTGTTATTATACAAGAAGTATTTAATATATGCCCTTCCAAAAATATTATGGTGTTTAATAAAGAATCCTTTGCGTGAGGATTTAATTGTTTTAATTTTCCTCTATCTTTATTCCCCCCATGAAATCATCATTACTAAGGGTATTTCATTTTCAATTAAGAAAATAAAATTATTTAAATAAAATGAAAATTAACTGCATTAATATACTTTTCCACACTTAAAAAAATGATCAATGAAATATTTTTAAGCCAATCAAACCATGCGCTTAACAAGTGCAAAATTTTTTATCATTATCTTAAATACAATATTTTCAATCAACATGCTTCTTATAAATGACATCTACATAAGAAATAAAATTCCACCATAATAGAAATTATCAAACTCAAGTCTTATAGACATTCACTTGTTGACTTGAATTTTTAAAAAAATTGCTAATAATTAATAAAAATTTACCTATATTTTGGTATTTTACTAGATTCACATACAATTATAAATCACCCACAAAATTAAAAATCTCATCTTTCTTCTAGACAAGAAATTATTCCAAATTTATCATTATTCTCATTAAAATCATAAAAAATATAATAATCTAATCCAATCCATACAATAAAATTTTATACAATAATCTCGTATTCAAATTGTTGGAAATTTTAACATAGTAGAGCTTGAAATTTACACACCTGATTGGAAAGGATGATCCTAAAAACAATTTTTATACATAACTTGTTATTCTTGAATCCAAGGCACGTTGTAACGCTTTCTATAATACATGACTACAACCCTCTATACTAGAGTATTCTTTAATAACTCGAATCTAATATATATAATAGATTTTTCTCTTTAAGAGTGTAACAACAACGAGAGTGTTCAATCATTTTGCACACCACAAGATCAAATCCATACTTTGTCTTGAAACTATGTTTTTCTCTTAAAAACTCAATAAAAAATCATAGGAGACAAAGCGGGGCAGCAGACTCCAAAGGTTCGTTAAAAACTTTTCTTTATTCCCAAGAAGGTTAGTTTACATAGAAAAACTACGAAATAATACGATCCAAATCAAACGGGTACGACCCTATTTGCGTTGGTGCCCGGTCACCGAGAGTAGCCTTGGGGCCCTACTTCCTAGCAACCAACACAGTGGCGCTGGTTTTTAAAGCAAAATATCAACGAAGTACTCCAAGATGCTTAACGTTTAATCCATCTAAAGACTAAAAAGGGATCCCAGAAATCCCCATGAACGAATAAACGAACTTATTCAGCATGTTAGATGAGTCTCGCATGCTCAGACATCCACAGTCCACTCCTACTCTTCTTTTTGCACCAATTCCTCTACCAAAATCTGCAAAAAAACACCCACATAAATTTTCACAAACCTATTGAAACACTGTGCTCTATGGTCGGCTTGATGGAGAAGAGGGAGAAATGGGCGTTTTGGTTGTAGGAGAAATCAATCAGTGGAGAAAGAGGAGAGGGACTATTAGGAGATATTGATTTCATCAAGGAAACCATATCTTTAATATATAGGCTCTCCCGAGTCCTTATAGGTTCGTTCATGCAAAACTAAGAGACATTTGGAAACTCAATTACGCATATTCGTGGTTTATATACAAAACCTCGGGTTGAAAATGTCATAACTCCTTCCGTATAATTCAAAATTGAATGATTCTCTTTTCATTGGAAACTTTAATACGTCTAATTTCTTCCTATAAAGTTGCAGAATTTTTCATCAAATATTTTGGGAGATATGAATTTCGTAATATAGGAGGAACAATCTGCATACGAGTCCTAATTCAACTCAAAATTCCTCTTTTACGTTTCAAGTTTTCTAATTTGAGTTTATCTCCGTAAGGCAACGTCCTAACACACTAAAACTACTAGTTATAACTTAATTCTATACCTTATTACTTAATTCCGTCGTGATTTTAGTCATGGTTTAAGTCGTGCCAAGGCTGGACTTAAGACACCGCGAACTTTTTCCCCTTTAAAGTTTAACCTAACTTATGTTATCCCGTAGCTTAAACTTGAGACATTCGTCCAAACTATAACAAACATGGTATAATCACTTAAAAGAGCTGCTTAACAAAACTTACAACTTTGGACCTGGTCGTGCAAGTGTCTATGTCCGTATTATCTACCATAACCCCAATCACCCAACGTACCACTTATAAAACTTTCTGTTTTGTGCATCTTATTTAAAATATCGTAACTCCATCTACACAAGACCGAATTGTGTGATCATTGAGGCATTGGAAACATGATAATGTCTGCTATAATCTATTAAAACTGCAAAATTTTTGGACTTGTAACTTGGAAGATATAAAAATTTAAACTTGGCATGTTTCATCTTTCTTGCTCCTCAAGGTACAAGCTATCCTGATTTATAAACTTTTTCCTTCTTAAAACTTTTAAGTAAAGTATGTTCTCCATGTTCATAAATTCTTCTATGAATCCAAAATGTCCATAAAATTTCTAGTTATTACATAATTAGCTGTGGTATGTTCTAGTTCATCAAATATTTATTTGATTCTATATGTTTATGTAGACAATTAGTGTAAACTAATGGGCTTAGTGATCTCTTTAAAAATAATTAACAAAGTTAAAGATCTTAAGTGCATCGTCATTAATATATTTAATTTTAGCTCAATAGGCATTAAATGTGAGACCAACTTAATTTTTAAGGGATATTATATTCTACCAACTTTAAGAAAATTTTTTCATTGGACTTCCTTTTTATAACTCTTGACATACCACCATTTATCCAACACTATCCTAAGTCACTCCAATACCACCTATAAAGGCCTAACCCAATTATTGCAAACTGATTGGCTTAACCCTCTATTTTAAAGTGATTAATTAATTTAAAAATCTTAAGTACATCATCAGTAATATATTTGATCTTATTTCGGTAGGTATTAAATATGAGACTATCTTAACTTTTTGAGGGATATTATAAGATATGATTAGCCTTATTTTCTCGTCTTATGCACCGTTATGATATGTCATTGCATCCCTACCTATTATTAGGCTGTTGCATTCATTCTCGCTTGCTAATATATTTAAATGCTCGTTAAAATACGTCTTCATTCTTGAGATACTAGGAGTGTAAGCCCCATCTTTGGGACATGTTTTACCTGCTTGTTGTCTTACGTGGTTCGGGCTAGTTCTCAGTCTGTTTGAGCCAATTCAGCTTTTAGATCATGAGTATGGTGCGTAGATGATCGTATGAGCATGTTATGAAGGCCAGGTAAGCCTGATGTACAGATAATAGCTTTAGTTATGGTATAACAGAGCATGAGTTATTAGTGCGTACTTGAAGTATATAGATTTTTGCTTGTATTAGCTCAAAGTTTTGGGGCTAGATTTAAGTCATTGCAGCATTTACTATCCATTTGGGCTTTCTCAGGGTATCTCATTTACATACATCTTAGGGATTTTGGACTACCGGATTGCCTTTGGGCCTAGTTTGATATAAGTTTCAGATCTTCGTCCGATCGAGTTCAGTGTTTCGACATCTATTTAGCTTTTTGCCTTGATTTCTGTCTGTCATTCTTCAAGCCAATTGCAACTTTGGTTGACATTAATCCGAGCTTTCTAACCATTATAAATTGTACATAATCTAGGTGGACCCAACTAGGCCCACAAGTTGCCAAGTATTCGATTGTGCCACATGGCAAGATATGGTTTGGCCATCTCAGCACAAGCTTTCACCTAGTTACTTTTCAAAGATTTCTCCCACATTTTCAATGTTTTTTTACACAGAGCGTGGCCGCTACTTTGGGCAGCAAGTCTTTGACCCGCCTCCCGCCACCGGACTAGTACCATTGTGACCACCACGTGGTTTGCAGTTGCCCCAAACCCTCCACCATCTTTGGTGCCAACACAGTCACTACCGGCGACAACATTTTGTTTGTCGGATTTCCACAATCCCCACAGCATTTTAGGGCATTTTTTGATGCTGGCAAGCCTCCTCCGGTGAGGCCGACCACCCAAATTGCTTCCCATCGCTGAGACTTCCACTTGAGTCCAACCCCAACCATTGCCGTGGCCACGATCACTGCCGGTGATTCCCATATTTCCCTCGACATTTTCATCCCTTTCTGGCCATTTTCAAGACAGTCATCACCCTAGACACATTCCCCACTCGATGAAATACCGATTGAGCCTATCTCCACTGACCATCGCTGCCAGAATCATTGCCTACCAATCCACCAAGCCCAGTGGTGATCACTCCTCATTACAGCCATTTTCTGGCCAATCGATAGCTGAACTCTGTCGATCACTCCCTCCATTACACTCCCACTCCTCCTCGCTGTAGAACCCAAACGACGGTAGCCTTCACCGTGTGGCCATTGGCATTTTCTGGCGACGGGCAATGACGGCCCTGCTGGGCCCTTTTACCTTGTTCGCGTGCTGGCTTGCACCCGTGTCTGTGTCCACCTGTGTGTGACTATGTTTGCATCCAACTAACTGAGTCCAGCCCAGCTCACCTAGGAGCTCGACTAGGGTGAGTCAATTCGGTCTGATTACCTATATTAGTTTAGATGCATACTCACATCATTTGGTTCATCTTGATGTTATGATTATTATTATTATTTATTATTTATTTGTTTATTTATTTATATAATGTTTATTTCTTGTTATTTATTTATTTATTGTGCATGATGCATGATTATATGATCATTTATTATTATTATTGATGATTTGTTTAATTAGTAATATTATTGTATTCATGTTTATTATATTTTATATTCTTTTTATTTAATTATTTATGTATTTATTTAATTGCTCGCTCGCATGTTACTATTTGTTCGTGTTTAGTCGTATATTCATATATTTGACGTTTATATTACTATTGATCATGATTAATTTTTATTAATTTTTATTCATTTATCTAGTTATTTGTTGATTATTTATCTATATATTCATTTAACTATCTATTATTCTTTCAAGGATGTACTACGATTTACTTGCATTTTGCCACGTTCTTAAATAGTATAATTATGTTATTATCATATGATTAGCATATTATTTACTCTCATGTTTGTATTATTTATCTATGTATTCATGAGTTTATTCACTTATTTATTCATTATATGTTTATTGGTGATTTATTCCTTGTCATGTCTCATTTTACATGTCGAGTATTTAGCTGTAAATCTATTTTACAGTGTCCTTTGTTTGAGCAGATGTTATTGCTAATGTTAGCACAAACCACAACCATGCATCATATAGAGTTATCAATCTTTTGTTTAGCACTTGGTTCTAATGTAGGTTTTGGAGTCTGAGCTCGCCATAGATATGTCATCACACTTGGAACTTGGACCACATGTCTACTAGGACTCTTCTCTAATTTACCACTTTACTCTATCGTGAATTTAATTTCCAAATGGTAGTACATGCTAAGTAGCTATTTTATTAGACCCCACTTAACACTGGCCATCTATAATTATTTTACTTCAATGGTTATTAACCCCAGAGGATAAGATCCTTCATGTTGTTTTTGAACTTAGCTCCACCTCACGTTGCCTTCGGGCCTACTTATATGATTCCCTTCCCTGCCCTTTATATAGCTTTTGTTGAGTTTTTAGTGAATCAAGAGTTGGTGGATTTGACCTTGCATATATCGTGAGCGGGCAAATATGCAAGTCATAGTGAGCTCTAGATTAGTGAGAAGACTATTCCATTCTTGAGGGATCCTGATATCTCTACGTCTTGAGTTTCCTCACACTCGAAGAGACAGAGTAGTCTAGTGCTATTTTGTACCATGTCTAGACTAGTGATATCAAAAGTTACTAAAGGTGACTTCCAGAGAAGATTTAGGGAGTAACTCTGCATTCAGTTACCTTAATTACAATCATTTCTAACAAAAGTCCTAACTAAACCCTTAGACCTACTAAAAAGGAAAAAATGAAAAAAAAAAGACATATTTTTTAGGTGAAGCCCTTCCTCAAGAGGGGGACCCCAGCCATCCACCTTATATGGTACCTCATGGATAGTAGCAAGAAAGCGAGCATGAAAGGAAGGCTTAGACCAGCTCCTTGTAGTCCAATTGTCTTTGTCCCAATCCAATGTTTGTGATCAAGCCAGAAAGAATAACTTAATGAAGATCAAATTCGGTATAGATATAAAGGAAAGGTTAATAGCAAGAGCAACACTAAAACTGATCCAGCCAACGGTCTCGGCGGTGGCATACGGGGAGGGCGAAAGTGCTTCGGGTCAAATGTGGCAGCAATGGTAGCATGGCGATGGCAGAGCGGCACGGCCGGCGGTGGAATCTGCACTAGATCACAACTCAGATGCACAGTGTCAAGGAGTTGTGGAGGCCAGGCAGCGTCCAAGATGGTGGGGGACGGCACGGCAGGGTCAATCGGCAGTGGTGCGGTAGTCAGAGGCGGCATCGGCAACAAGAATTGGGGGTGTGATCAGGGTTAGGGTGAAAGACGTCGGGGGAATTTGGGTGGTGATTCTATAAATAAAAGTTGATTCGATTTCGACTCAAGTCAAAAATAATAACTAACTCCTAATAATTTTTAAAAAAAAAATCCAAAAAATAGGAAAACCTCTATAAAATGTAATACACTCCATAACATCAAGAGGACATGTTCTATAATTAATAACTCATCCAAACTGCTATATAATACGTCCTAATTCATTATTCGGCCTAAAAATAATTCTACAATATAAATAAAATAACTACATACTATCATATACTCTAAAAACTCATTTCTCATCATTTTTTTAATGTTATCATCGTATACTCGAGTTCACTTGACCCTCATCAGTTATAGAAAAATCTCATAAAATGTAATACACTCCATAACATCAAAATGATGTGTTCTATAACTAATAACCCTATTTACACGTTCTAATGCCTTATTCTACCTAAATCTAATTCTATAATTAAATATATAAATAAAATAACTGCATTCTATCATATACTCTGACAACTCATTTCTCATCATTTTTTAATATTATCATTGTATACTTGGGTATACTTGACCCTCATCGCTCATAACGCATGGCTGGCATCGGCTCATCACGCGTGTCATGAAATTTACTTGACTTGAAATGTCGGCTAAACCGATTGGTTCACTACTATAAAACTCTAACTCAAGTCACAGGTTTTACAACCTTCCCTCCTTAGAAAAATTACATGCTCAAAATTTTACCCAAAGAGGTATCAAACTCATCCATAATCTGAAAGAGCTAACTCTCAACTAGATTATCTAGTTATGAAGCTGGTTGCTCGAATATCTCTACGTATCTCTTCCTCATCTCATCTTCACGGTCCCATGTGGATTCTTCAACTCCTCGTCGAGTTCATTGCACTCGTACTAGTGAAACTTCTTTTCCTTAGAGAACCTTCACTTGACAGTCCGCAATCTTGACTGCATCTTCTTGATATGTTAGGTCTGGTTGCAACTCTATCTCTTTGAAACTAATGACATGAGAGTTGTCTCGATGGTACACCTTAGGCAATGCCACATGGAAGACATCGTGAATAGCTGATAGATGAGGTGCCAATGCTAGCCTGTAAGCCACCGATTCAATGCAACCAATCACATCAAATGGTCTAATATATTGCTAACTTAGTTTCCCACGCATTCCAAATCTCATGTTTTCTTCAGTCAGAGAGATCTTTAGGAAAGCGTGATCTCATAACGCAAAATGAACATCACATATGTGTTGATTGGTGTAACTTTTCTGTCTGTTCTAAGTTGAGCTCATTCTACTCCTAATCGGCAACACTACCTGTGGCTGCTAGATCATTTCTGGCCCAACTACTAGTGGTTTGCTGCCCTATACCCAACATACTGGGGATCGACATGGTCTGCCATAAAGCACTTCAAATGAACCCATTCTGATTGTGGCCTGATAATTATTATTGTACGAGAACTCAACTGGAGGTAGATGTTCTTCCCAACTTCCTCTAAAGTCCAGAATGCATGCTCAAAGCAAATCATCTAGTACAAGTATGGTTCTCTTAGTCTTCCCATCTGTTTGAGGATAAAAGGATGTACTAAATCTCAACTTGGTGCCCATGTCTGATATGATCTCTCGTGGCACTCCATGTAGTCGTACTATATGATCTCTCTATAGCGTGGCCAAAGTAGACATTGGGTAATCCATCCGGATTGGTTTGAAGTGTGCGCTCTTTGTGAGTCGATCTACTATGACCCAGATAGCCAACTACAAAGTTGTATGATATGCTCTCCCACTTCCACTCTGGGGTGGTTTCCAATGGTTTTAGTGTTCTGCCTAGATGTACATGCTCAACTTTCATTTGCTAGCTCACCAAACATGTGGTGACTATGTTGAACACCTCTCTCTTCATTCCTAGCCACCAATATGTTTGTCGAACATCGTACTACATCTTCACTCCACCTAGATGCATTAAGCATCTCTACTTGTGAGCTTCGTGAAGAATTGTACTTCAAAGTCTGGGATATTCTAGAGCATCTGGCACAAATAGTAGACCTCTCAGTCTAACTAATCCATCTTCATTCTTTGTTTGCTATTCAGATCCTTTTGTATGAAGATATATTTCAGACTTTGGTGATCTATCAAGAGTCTAAAAGACATTCTATACAAGAAATGCCTCCATATTCTATGAGCAAATTATGACTACTACCAGCTCTAGTTTGTGGGTAGGATAGTTACGCTCATGAACCTTGAGCTAACATGATGCACAGGCTATAACCTAATCCTTCTACATCAAAACACAGCCTAGACCAAGGCCTGAGGCATCTGTGAAAACTACAAAATCTTTGTGTCCTTCAGGCAATGTGTGGACAAGTGTCGAAGTCAATTTCTCCTTTGGCATCTTGAAACTCCACTCACATTCATCTGTCCATCAAAATTATTCCTCCTTCCTAGTCAGCCGTGTAAGAAGGGCTACTATGGAAGCAAAACTCCATATGAACCGTTTGTAGTATCCAGCTAGGCCTAGGAAATTCCGAATCTTTGTAGGTGTCTTCGGTTGTTTCCACTATACTACAGCTTCTATCTTGGCTGAATCTACTGAGATACTTACTGCTGAGATGAGATGCTTGAGAAATTTCACCTCTGAGAGCCAAAAAATGAACTTTGAAAACTTTCCATACAATTTGTGCTCTCAACATCTGCAACACAATCCTTACATGTTGTTCATGCTCTTCCTAGGACAAAGAATATACTAGTATGTTGTCTACAAAGACAATCACAAACTAATCCAACCAAATATATACTGTACACTCTGTTTATCAAGTCCATAAATACTGCTGGAACATTGGTCAATCAAAAGGACAAGACTAAAAACTCGTAGTGGCCATATCCAGTCATGAATGCAATCTTCTTGGGTGTCTTCTACTCTAATCTTCAATTGGTTGTATCCTGACCTCAAATCTATCTTCAAGAAGACTATTCTGAGCTCAACTAGTCTAATAGATCATCAATGGGAGGAAGGGGTATCTATTCTTAACAGTTGCACGGTTTAACATCTTATAATTGATGCATAAATGCCTGCTTCCATCCTTCTTCCTCACAAAAAGCACTGGCGCACCCATGTAGAAACACTTGGCCTGATGAACCCTTGATCCAACAGTGTCTGTAACTATTCCTTTAGTTCCTTGAGCTCAAGAGGTGTCATTATGTATGGAGCTTTAGAGATTGGTGTTGTATCTGGCATCAATCCAATGGCAAAATCTACTTCTCTATCTGGTGGTAATTCAGTAATCTCATCTAGAAGTACATCAACAAATTCTCTGACCACTGGAATCTCTTCAATGTTCAGTCTATCCCCTGAACCACTATGCTTAGCCAGCTTTAATGCTACCTTTATCAGTTCACTGCCTCAGTCTAGCTATATTACTACATTCTGATATGATATCCATCATTGTTTTCTATCTCTACCTTGACCATGGAAGAAAAAGGGTGCCTTCTGTGGCGAAAATTCACCATCTTTCTTTGTTAGTCTATTATGGTATGTTGCTTGAACTACTAGTTTATTCAAAATATCACATCAAATTCTTGTAACTTACAAAATATCAAGTCAGCTACAGGTTGTCATTGTTGAATCTCAATAGGGACATTACGCACACACTCACATATAGCTATAACAATACCAGTTGGAGTGGGCACTAATAGTGAATGTCCTAACTATGCCATCTTACCTCCTATTCTATTTGGTATGCGTATGAAATAAAAGAATGTGTGCAACCAAATTCGAATAGCACTCGTGCATGTATAAAGCCTACTTAAAGCATACCTATCACGACTGTCATGTCCTCAAGTTCCTCTGCCAATAGGCTGCATACATCCTCACTAGCTACTTCTATGCTAGGGTAGTAGGTGTTGTGGGTGGTACTGATTAATTCTTGTTCCTCTGATCCTGAGCTGGTTGTGCCAACTAACTAACTCTTTGATGTATGGCCCATCCTGAAAGCATATACCTCTCTAGTTTTGTCTCTTCTGCTGCTATCTAGGAGGCTATTGGTCTCCTCCTCTTTAGCCCTGACCTTGGCCTTGTTGGGCTCTCTGCTGTTGCTGATGTTGAGGAGCTTGAAGTGTAAGTCTCTATCATGGAGCTGGGAGTATCAATTACGGGTACTAGCCAGCTGGATAGATTGTGGCTCTATGCCCTTGTTGACTACAACTGTAGCATGTGTTAGTGCCTACTCTGCTCTCGGTGGCTCTATGTCCTACTTGACCTCAACTATAGCATGTGTTCATGCCTACTCTCCACTCACCTCCATGATGACATTTGCGAATATGACAGAAGATGGTCTGTTGTCCATAACCTGGCCATCCATAGCCCTCGTGGCAACTAGTGCATCTATTCTACGTATTTGTTGTGCTCCATGCTTTAGATGATATGGCCTTGGATGTTGTTGCCTTTGGTCAAAGTCTTGGCAATGTTGAGCAACTATAACTCGCTCTACGTCAACTACAGCTCTCACTACATCACCAAAGGTAGCAAACTTCCTATCCAAGTAGGCCATCTAGATCTCATGATGGAGACCATCATAAAAATGGTCTATCCTTCTTCTTTCAGTCAAAATTAAATATGGTGCAAGCCTTTCCAAAGCTTTGAATCTCATCTCTTATTGGACCACTATAATGGCACCCTACTTCAGGGTCTTGAATTCCCAATCCTTTCCTTCCTAACATATGGTGGAAAATACTTACCATTGAATTCTGCTCTAAATTCTTCCCATGTGAACTCTTGAGGTTGTTGGTGGGCAAATGTAGAACCCATCTCTGAATCCCACCATATTCTAGCTTCATCTTGGAATGCCCCTGTAATGATGCTTACCGTGTGCTCCATTGGGCATGCCATACTGCCAAGCACTCCTATGGCTGATGGTAGCCATAGGAATGCCACTTTTGCATCCAACTTTCCTAAAAAAGAATGTTCACCTTTCCTCACAAATTTTTCATACTAACAAAATTCCAAATTTCTTACCTTACCTATTCTATTAGATCCTTCTCCTAGCTCATACTATAAAAATTGTGGTCCTATACATGCTGGTACACTGTCATATCCTGCAGCTCCACTTCCACATGTAGTCTGCCGTCTACTTGCTATTGCAGGTCTAGTGACATTTGGACCTATTCTTGCCTGAAATGGAGCAAATAGAGGAGTCAATGTTGGAGTAGTCCTCTATTGTAATGGTGGAGGTGGGGGGCTATTCGAATGATTTTAGTGACATGCAAGTATACACGGTCGAAACAAGTAATATAATGATAAATTAGAGTATCGTTCCCATAGAGAGATGAATTTCTTTAAATTAATTAAAGAAAATAAAATTAAGAACAAAATAGAAATAATTGACTTAACTAAATCTAAATAATAACTTTAAATAAAAGAAGAAGTTAAAATGATAAAATTCGTTCTAGAGTTGAATTTCCCTTAACATGAATTTAATCTTCATTAAATCTTCCTCTTATCTTTTATTCCCTCAGATTGTCGATCTAGGATAATTATATGACATGGTGGCTCCCGCACCTTCATGCTTCTATTATTTTGCCTCAATTTCTACCTCCCGGTGATAATTGATTAATCAACAAAATAATGCATTAAGATTTGCCTTACAATCGCATACGGTGTTGTGTATCTTCCGACCACAACGACAAACAAGTCAAAAGACTCGTCGTATGATGAATTATCAATGACTAATCTAATTAATTTCTCCCGAAATCTAATTCAACCTCATGATCTAAGAAATAGGTGATCAATCTACTCTTAGCATTAAGAACATGACAATTTAAACAATCCGATTGAATAAAAGAATAAGAGGTTGAAATGAATTCAATTAAATCATGTTAAGTTCCATTCTTCTCTAGAACGAAATAAAAGACTACTCCATAATAAAAATAGAAAACATTATAAAGAAGAAACTAATTTTTATTATGAAAGAAAAAGGAATTACAAAAACTAAAACTACTTCTTCTACTACACTCTGAAGCCAAGAGATGAGATATGATAACAACAAATGACCACCCACTTTATATAGAAGTGGAGATACAAGAATTCGAAGAGGGTGTTCACAAATCGACGTAGTCTAATTAATTATAATGTCCCTTCAAGTTTCCAACTGTTCGACTCCATTGAACACCATGAATTGTAGCCATTGGGTGGGGCCAAGTGTCATGACCAATCAAATCCAAAGCTTAATTTATTCATCTTTTTCTACATTGAAAAACCAAAATTAAGCATATCTAATAAAATATTAATTAACTAGAATATAATGAAAAATATCACTAAATTAATAATGTTTATACCCGAGAAGTACAAAATCATATTAAAAACATGGGGAAATATTATATATTTTAAACACTTAACAGGGGCCCATGGGTACTACCGGCTCTCCTTGTGCCTCATTGTCCACTGCTGGTCTCTTCTAAGCTCTAGCTACGAAGAGGGCTATTTGTCTGAGTTCTCTCTTGAATCCCTCTTGGTTTTGCTGCATTTATATTTGAGCCTCAGCCAATCTAGCAATCGCTGCATCTCTCTCCTGTTGACTACTATTAGTGCAGTGACTATCATGGTGATAGCTTTCACTGTGTTGACTAACTGAGACTAGCACACTAACCTCTCCTGGTGGCATGGTAGTCCTCGGTCGGCTAGATGTTGTGTCACCATGACCATGACTATGACTATCCCGTCTGGGACATGGAGGGGATGAGGCCCTAATCTGTGTCCAGTTAGTTTGCCTCACCTTCCTGCTAGGGTTCACTGCTCTAACATGAACGCACTGTCACACCATTGATTGCTAAGAAAATATTAAAACAAAAATTGTAGCAGAGAAATGTACCTATCAGCACAACTCAGAGCGGCTTTAGCACACATGTAACATATAAGACATCTACCATCTTAATCAACTAAGGATTAGCTCTGATACTAATATTGTAACACCCCAATTTGGTTCACCTGCAAACTGAACTGGAAATAATACCGGCAACCGAACAGTTCACTAATCTACTTAATTCGGTTTAGCCGATCCTGATCTACCATTAGCTTCTTAAGATGGTGATGTAAACATACAATGCATGGATGAGAAGCTCAGGCTCTAATGTAGTTCTAGAAGTATGATGTGATGAGCCAACCATATTCAAAATAAAGCAACCTCATTAAAAGTTTGGAAGACAAAGATTTTTAATGCATAATGGACAGATTCTCCCCCAAAAGTGCAATAACGACCACCCTGTCAATGACAAACACTATATATATATAATATATATATATATATATATATATATATATATAGACACACACACACACACACATGTATATATATAACAATAAAAATGTAAAACAATGCATAAACATCTTACTTGTCACATACAATCACATCATAATCATCTTTATCTGTCCTTAGTTGGGTCTCAACCCCATTAGCTCATTACATTCAGTTCTATTCATAATGCTAACACACCGACCATTTCATTAAATTCACACAACATTTTCTGTAATTAAACATTATTATATTTTATCCACATCATTCACAACAATTCATCACATCACAATCGCACTCATTCTCAGCAAGTACATGTATGCAAGTTGCATTGCTACTCCTCCGTAGTCCCAACAACGTTAAGTCATCCAGATTCTCACCTACATATATACCATGAAAATGTCAGTAACGAGTGTTACTAGCCATAAATAACTATTAATCAAACTGGCACATGAGAGTTGACTCTCTTATTAAATGAAACTATTCATATACTTCTTTATTAGAATCTCTCATAAAGGCATTAATTAGGAGCTGTCAGCCTCGGCTTGATAGCGTCCCATTCTGAGTTGTCAAATGCTTCGACATTTTCAAACCACCCCTTTCGCGGGAAAATCAATTATCCTAAAGCCCTCTACATCCTCTGTACTCCTAGCTCTGAGCACAAAGGCCGAGTACTCTTAGGTAGGCATTTTGAATACCCTTTCAATCATAAAGTTAAGATATGCATTGCATTACAATACCCATAATCCTCTATACTTCTCTGAGTTTGAGGAACTCAAAAGTAGAGTTGTTTAGATCCTTCAAAAATTGAATGACCTGTTCACCAATCCAAAGCCTGCATTGACTAGCATGTACAACTGCTCACGGTGCACCTGAGTCGACTTTCCTTTGTCTCACATTTCTCTGGAAAGTTGAAAAAACTATATATGCATAGGTCTAGGTAGGGATTCTAATATAATAGGCCCGAAGGCATCATGATCTTGATATAAGTTTTCAAAAACAAATTCGAAGGATCTCATCCTTGAGGGTCATCATTCCGAAAATTTGAACAAGTAAATGACCCGTCTAGAGTGTGATATGATAAATCTACCACTCAACACGTCTGTTTACCTATTAAAATAAATCCTGATAGAGTGAAAGAGTCAAATCAGAAGTGAGTCCCAAACAGACCTGGTAGAAGCTCAAATCATGTCCATGCCCCTAGGCGGCGAGCTCATACTCCGTACCTACACATCAAAACTAAAAGCTAATGCCAGCTATGATGCATTCACATATCCTAACTAACATACTCAATCATATCAGACATTCACATCAATCAACATCATGATTTTCTAGGCTACATTGCAATTAATTAACAATTCATACTTACTTAGTTCATTAGCATTTATTCCAAAACAATTCAAATCACAAATATTGATTTTATTTACAATCAAAATATTTTATCACGCCAATCAATCAAATCATAGCATATTGTGCTAATAATTATCAATTTTAATTAATTAGGTCGAAGGTAATTATACCTGGCCTCATCGGTGATCGGTGACAACTAGGGTTTGTTGCGCGGTTCGGGACTCAAATTCGGCACCCTGCTGCATGTAAAGTTTGATCGGGTTTGGCTAGAGAAATACGGCTAAAATCTAGTAAATTCTAGCAAATCCTATTTTTTGACGATTTTTTGACAACTTTTCAACGATTTTTTGGCGACTCTTCGGCTGTTTCCAGGTGACTCTTCTGACGAAGTGATCGAGGCTGTGAGTCAGCACTAGCTCGGCAAGCTTGACATGATCAATGTGGTGGTGAGGGTGATGGTCGCTAGTGACGGCCATAGGTCAGCCTTGGTCGGTCAGCTTACCCGATCAGCCCTTGGCTGGTCTCGGCGGTGGCGACCGAGAGGGAGAAAGTGCTTGGCGTGGTAACGATGGTAGAGCGGCACAGCCGACAGCAAAATCGGTGGTGGGGTGCAGTGTGACAGCACGATAGCAGGGCATTGTGGAGGTCAGGATGGTAGGGTATGACACAACGGAGAGGATTGGCGGCGGTGTGGTGGCCTGAGGCGGTGTCAGCGGCATGAATTGGGGCAGGGATCGGGGTTAGGGAGAAAGGCATCGAGGGAATTTGGGGGGAGATTTTGTAAATAAAAGTTGACTCAACTCCGACTTGAATCAAAAATAATAACTAACTCTTAATAAATTAAAAAAATCCATAAAAATAGGAAAACTTCCATAAAATATAATACACTCCATAACATCAAAAGGACATGTTCTATAACTAATAACCCCTCTAAACTGCTATATAACATATCCTAATTTGTAATTTGGCCTAAAAATAATTCTACGATCAAATAAATCAATAAATAACTGCATACTATCATATACTCTGAAAACTCATTTCTCATAATTTTTTCGATGTTATCATCATATACTCGAGTACACTTGACCCTCATCTCTTACAACGTAAAGCTTGTCTCCACTCAGCACGCGTGTTATGAAACCGACTCGACTCAAACCAATGACTGAACCAATAGGTTTACTACTGTAAAACTCTAACTCGAGTTATGAGTTTTACATTAATTCTATTCTTGGAGCTAAAAGCCTCTTTACCGATAGGTGAAGGATTGGTAGGCACTCGACTAGATAGGCATGTAGCTTCTCATCTTCCTTTTAGGGGAGGTTAGAGCAAAGGTAGGGGAAGTGGAGTTCTAGCTATGAGTGAATAGGGGGTCCCACTAAGAAGAAGGGAATTGAGTCACGTATCACATTCGATTATGGATTCTCTTAGCTAAGGCTGAATGCCCGAGGAAATGATAGCATTGAGATTATTTTCTGCCTGAAAGTACCTGACCTTTGTCCTCGTGGTCAAATGTTATATGGAGGTTTGGAAAGGGCTTAGGTTGTGTGTTTTTTTCAAGAGTGGGATTAGTTATTGCCGAGAGATTTATTTGGTAAGAGTGATATAATACCAGTTCAATTTAGGATGCTAGCGAGTCTGTAGCTTGATGACTCCGTAGTAGATGCCCTTGAGGGTTCACATGGAGAATATATATTATATTCCTTCTTTATGAAAATCTAAGTCTACCTGCCAATTTGTACTAGTTATTTTCTAGATCAGTAACACTCGTTGCTTACATTATTTATATTATATATATAAATATTGCGTTCATATGGCTTGGGTTGGTTTGGTGGAAGGATATATAAATGTTGCATACACTTTGAGTTCAGCATGTCGTTGCTTCCTTTCGTGCGTTTGTCTTATGTTTGATGTGTGCTCATATGTATTTATTCGATGTATTGTTGAGTGTTGGTTAGACATTGTGGAGTCTTCTTTTCTCAAGATGCCAAGAGAGTTGCATCGGTCCATTTCTAGTTCGCGTCTTGTACATTAATTGATTTAGACATGATTCGATTCTATTGTACCAGTGCTAATTTGGTTCTTAGGTAAATAGGAATCATGGCATTACAAGAAAAATAGATCAGTCAATTCCATTTCATGTTAACTGGCTAAGCACATAAGTCGACTCAACTTTAATTAGTGTTTCCCATTTGCTTCTTGGTTGAATAGAATTTGGAGTGTTGTAATAGATCCAGAACGAAAAGCTAAATAAATCACAAATTATCAAATCTAATCAATACTAACAAGTGATAACAGTGATGAGCACATCTAACAACGAACATAAACCGATGCAATATAATAAAAAGAAAAAAAGAGAAAATGGGAGGGCCTTACTTCTCTTGAATTTGGGCAAGAATACAAAAGTTTACAAATCAAATCAATTAAATCTTGACAAAAAACTAAAACTTCCAAAACCATCATGATTGACAAAGAAAAATGGAAAATAAAATACAAACATTATTAATTCAAGTTCAAATCAATCAAAGGCTCATGCTTTGACAAATAAATAAAACTATGTCAGAGTTTTAATTGTTTTTAAAACATGCTCAAACAATAGTCATTAGCAGTTAAGTCAAACGCAAGAGATGCTTGAAGTAATCTTCTAAAATTATTCACTGTGTTATTTAGTCAAAAGGTGAATCATCAATTGTTAAATATATCTGTCACCCTTTAATTTATTCGGTGCTTCCATAAATATTGTTGGGTGTATTGGTTTATGCGCTAGTATCCGGGGAGATCCTAAATCATTTTTTTTCTACCAAGGAGATAAACCTATCAAACCCTAATAATTAAGATATTGTATATATCTTTTAGCTAAGATATGTGTCATATGACCTCGGTTAGGAGTGATATTATTTCTCTATAAATAAGACCTCCAATTCCCAGTTATGTAACGTTTCATTAGAGAGAAAATTAGAGTTTTCTCCTACAGTGCTTAGACTTAAGATTTGAGTTATAAAATCTAATTTTTTCCATCTTGTGAGGAAAATTGAAATGTGAGAACGTCAGAATCTAATCTGTTTACTAAGATATATACTTTATTTTATATTTTTTTAAATCAATCTTCACACATGAAACATTTCAATAGTCAGTGATAAGGGCCAAAGTCGTGCAAGTTTAATAATTTGATGAACAAAATTGCATCTTCACAGCTAGTATAGTTACTTACGTAGCCGCAAGAACTCGTTACAAGCATAAAAAGACATGTCAATCAAAAAACAGTCAGATTGAAAAATCAAAGATTATATATAGGTGCCAAATTCAATCAAACGTTATAACTTGAGGAAACTTTTGTGTCACCTAAACTTATTGGGTAGAACAGCTTATAAAAAAGCACACTTGTCATATGAAAAATATTAAAAAATGTCTGAGGTCAAGGGATAGGAATCAGTTGCAATGTGCATGTGCGAGTCTGTCCCACATTGCAATCGGTTGGTACTCCCATCCAGAACAATTGCATGTGCGCTTCGTTTTGTTTATTTATTAATCGGTTTTAGTCTTGTGGCCGTCTCTCCCCTTTCTGCGTTGTCCCTTTCTTTCCCCCTATTTGCATTAGGAAATTCCCTTCCCCTATTTTTTTATCCATCTTCAATAGACTGTCTATAAATACCCATCTTTCCATCGCCAATTTTCACTACCTACTAATCATCAACCATACAAACTACCACCTCTCCTACTTCCCCTGCCCCTTCAGACATGGAATCTCTACCTGTTCTCTTCCTATTCTTTTACTTCTCCACGAAAGGTGCATTCGCCGATTATGGCTTGCAGGCTGGGCATGCCACCTTCTACGGTGGCGGTGACGCCTCCGGCACAATGGGTGAGTGTTTTACTAATACTGATATTTCTGTTCCACATGACCATGCAAATATTTCAAGTGGTTGTAGTTGCGATGACGATAAATTGAATGTAATTTTGTGTTCTAAATGCATTGTTTTTTATTTTTGGTAGGGGGCGCTTGTGGATATGGCAATTTGTACAGCACAGGGTACGGCACAAACACGGCTGCACTCAGCACAGCACTTTTCAACAACGGACTCAGCTGCGGGTCGTGCTACGAGTTGCAGTGCAGGGACGACCCCCGGTCGTGCATCCCGGGCTCGATCCTCGTCACCGCAACTAACTTCTGCCCCCAAATTTCGCCTTATCGAACGACCACGGCGGGTGGTGCAACCCCCTCTCCAGCATTTCGATCTCGCCGAGCCTGCCTTCCTGCAGATTGCGCAATACCGGGCTGGTATTGTGCCGGTTTCTTACAAGAGGTAACGCAAAATGTCCCATAGTGTCGCATGGGAACCACCCACATATCTGATTGATTAATATTGGTTTCCGACGATAGCTTATCTTTAACTTATTGTCACTCCATTCATAATCAGGGTCCCCTGTCAGAAGAAGGGAGGAATTCGGTTCACGATCAACGGCCACTCTTATTTCAATTTGGTCTTGGTCACCAATGTTGGCGGTGCTGGCGACGTCCACTCGGTGTCGATCAAAGGTTCTCGAACTGGGTGGCAGGCAATGTCTCGGAATTGGGGCCAAAACTGGCAGAGCAACTCCTACCTCAACGGCCAGAGTCTCTCCTTCCAGTTGACCACCAGCGACGGCCGATCTCTGATTAGTTATAATGTTGCACCGGCGGGTTGGCAATTTGGGCAGACCTACTCAGGGGGACAGTTCTAGGCAAGCAGTATAGATCGTACTTTCTCTTTTTGTATTTCTAGCGAGTGAATTAGGAATGATTCCGAAAATAAAAAGTGAAATGGGAAAGGGGTAGGAAAAGCATGGGTGTTAAAGCTCGTGGGGGCCGGTGAATGCAGTGGTGGAATTACAGCACCCGCTAGGCCTAAGCAATATATATATATGCGTTATGAAAATATATATTATTGTAATCTATATATGCTTGTTTATTTTATCAATATCTATACTTTTCCCAATTAATGAAATTTGCAAGGTTTGTAATCACGACACACATGAGCTCATGTGATTCTCATTTCTCTTACCAACTTTTCTTCTTTTTTAAGCCTTAATGTTACCAACTTTTAGTTCTATAGCTTCTTTCAAAAGCAGCAGCCCGTTTCTAAAGCAGCGGCCCGTTTCTTGCTCTCAAACTTTTGTGCACATGTGTCTACCATCGACGGAGGGAAGAACCCCATTGTTGTGGCCATGAAATAAGCAGACCAATGTAGTTAGCCAAGGACATGGGTGACATTACCTCATTCATGGGCTTGTCTCCATAATGCTTTCTAACTGTGATGGTCACCTAATTTATGATTTCCTCGCCGTTTCAAATTAAAATTATAAAAAAATAGTTGGAAAATTTCTTTTGCCAAATAAACAAGATAAAATAAATAATAAGTTTAATAAAATTCAAGTGTTATCCAAAATTACTGGCTAGTCACTTTAGAAAGCCCAAAGTCTTACTATTTACCAAGTTCTCAACTAATATGTGAGAGCCATTAAACACATGAGAAACGGTTAAGTATGTCATTTATTAGGCTTATCACTTTTTATTTTTTATTTTAGCTTTATTAAGTTTGCCACTTTTAAACTTTTATAACAAATGCCCATCCCACTTGTTCCCTTATGAATTTGTGGCTGATCAAATATTACAAAAGAGTAGTCGTATTTAAAATGACTAATTAGCTATCTTACACAGTCTAATTCTCTGTATTTGTAAAGGTTCTAACTTATATCCACAATAGATGTTGGACTATTTGCAGCAAAATTAACCCTCAACAAAATGATGAAAAATTATAATGTTCGAACTAATAGTGATCAGACACAAATAATAGTCGCAAACTTTGGTTACTTTTATAATGAAAATTCTTTACCGAAGTCTAACCAAATAATTTACGAGGGGGCATTGTAATAATAAAAAAAATTAAAAATGAAAGAGAGTAGACAGCCACATGAAACTTGAAAAAAACATGCATATGGGGATCGTGGGACGCCATAAATACGAATTCATTGAGCGTGGGCACCTTCACTGAAAGAAATCGTGACAATATGAATTACCAGACGCCTGAAATAGTCATTTCTTCGTTTACAAAAGAAGGGTTATTTCTTAGCACATATTCATATCCTCTTGTTCTATTCGTCGGTGTGTACCGCTAGGGATGTTGCTCATGTCTTCATATATATTTACCTTACAAACTGCCGACGATCATTCAAATATTCGGTTTAAGGTCGCTCTCTTTAGTGAAGGAGACCGAGAGGGGCTAACAGTGGGACCATTTTAGATTTTGTGTACCCAAAACTTAAGATGGGACAAAGAGGGAAATATTCATAGTCCGTAGAGGATACGCAGGTTGTAACGATTGAAAAACACAACACCGTGAAAGCGTTCTTTGTACTTACAATTAACGCACCAGCTCCGCAACCATTTTCGCCTGGGAATAAGCAATCTTGACTTGATTGAAATTGGACTTCCAAGTTTTTAATATAGAAATAATTAGAATCATAAATAGCTAATATTCTTCTATTGACTGATTTTAATGTAAACCTTTAAATTTGAAAATTAGTTAGATCATGAGGATAATTTTGTTTAAGTAAAAAAATTAAAGCCATGTGATTTACATTAATGGATAGATTTGATTGTTGCTTATATAGAAATAGCAACTATTGATTATATTAAGACATCTCTTTTAATATTGGGAGCGCTGTAAGGAATAAGTAGGAGAGCTTCAATCACAAATTCCCCGGGCAATTGCAAATATAATTCAGGTGATAAGTATTTATGACATGAATTATTCAAGGATATTCCGTATGCAATTAGATTATCCACGGTTTCAAAAAGAAGTAGTCGTAAGATCATTTAAAATGATCAGCATCACAACGAAAATGGCATGTTTTGTCTACGCAATCCTGACAGTAACCAATCATATATTTAGTTTGTCCTAGAGAACGCTTTGTCGAGAAATGATTAATGATCCGGTGAAATTATAACTTTGTATTTGATGTTTCTAATCCCATCACCTGAATTGAATTTATTAGTCTCTCTCAAATTGTGATCAGGGTATATTCCCGTGACAAAAGATATATTTTAATAAAAATATACAGCTGAATAAACAAAATAGCCAATAGAAAAAAAAACAGATTCACCCAGGTTTGGCATAAAGTTCTACGAAATTTATAATAATCTTGAATTTGTAAGAACAAACCTTAAACACTATTGATTTCAACAATTTAATTACAAACTCTTGCAATCCACCTAGAACCATTAATCCAATTAAAACTCTCATACTCAAAACAAAATTTGATTTATTGTTATTATTTTACAAAGTCATTAAACACAGGAAGGGAATACAATATTACTTGCTTCATAAATGGAAAATAAAAACATTCCTACTTTTGGTTCGATGATGCGATAATAAAGACTTGAACTTTTATGGGGGATAATTATAAATCCACAAATCGCATGCAATTCATGGCGAGATGTTGGGATTAACCAATAAAATCCCCATTTTAACTGAAAATGATGAGAATACTTAATAAGATATAGACACACCACAAACCTAGAAAAAAAAAACCAATTTTATGCGGAAAATCTCAAATTTGGGAAAAAAACCCACGATGCAAACGGCAAAATCAAATTCACTATATTATAACCTTGATATAGAACAGATCTACAGGAGAATAAACTTCCCAATACCAATTTACTTTACTTTATACAAAACTAGTATTAGTCATAAAGAAAGAAAATAGAGAATTACATATTAAAAACTTAGCGAGGTTACCATTACAATTATAAAAGAATCTCAACAAAACATTCACCTTTCTTCAATCTATATAATTTTCATTTTTTTCTGACTCTTTTTTCTAAAAACTAAAGAAGAAAAGTGTCAGACGTATCTTTTATTCCCTTTCAACTAACAAAATCTACAAAATTTTAGTTTTTACCCAAAATAGGGTTATAATTTCATATTTTCACGGAGAGGGACAACTCAACAAACCTCCCTTCCCAACTCCATGAAATACCTCTAGTCGGCATGGGAAGTTTCATCCATATCTGCTCCATTCCTACAATAAGCATGTTTCTCCCTTGACACAGCTTTAGCCATCATATCTTAAACATTCCATGCAGTAGAAATTTTTGTTAGCTCAAATGATTTACTTTCCAACATATCTCTTATCCAGTAATATCTCACATCAATGTGTTTACTCTTTAAATGAAAACTTGAATTCTTACTCACATGAATTGCACTCTGCCTATCACAGTGTATAATGTATCTCTCTTGTTTAATACCAATTTCATTCAAAAATCTTTTTGTCTATAGCATCTCCCTGCAAGCTTCTATAGCAGTAACAAATTCTACTTCAGTTGTAGATAATGCAACATACTTTTGCAACCTATACTACCAAGACACAGCCTCATTAATAAAATTAACAACAAACCGAGACATTGACCTTCATGTCCCCAAGTCACCTGCCATGTCTACATCGGTGTAGCAGAGCAACAAAGGTTTATCACTACCAAAACACAAACACATCTTTGGATGTACCTCTCAAATACATCATTATCCATTTAACGGCTTGCCAATATTCTTTGATTAAATATGCTAAATGTCTGCTAACCATTCCAACTACATATGTTATGTTCGGCATTGTGCAAACCATATCATAGATCAAACTACCAACCACAGAAGCATAAGGAACCTTTGTCATTTCCTTCATCTCTGTTTCACTTAAGTCATGTTTCTTCAACTTAAAGTAACCCCCAAGTGGAACTCCAACCGGCTTTGCATCTTTCAAGTTGAATTTTTAAGTACTTTTCTATGTACTTTTCCTGTAACACACAAAGCTTTCTAGCTCTTCTGTTATGCCGAATGGACATCCCCAAGATTTAATTTGCCAATCCTAAATCCTTCATTGTAAAGGATTTATTCAAGTTCTTCTTTAAACTTGCAATCTTGGCTCCATCATGTTCTACAATCAACATGTCATCCACATAAAACAACAGAATAATAAAGTCACCATCATCAAACCTTTTTATGAACACACAGTGATTAGAAACAGACTTCTTGTACCCATTCTTTTCCATATAAAAATCAAACTTTTTGTACCACTGTCTAGGAGCTTGCTTCAAACCAGACAAACTCTTTTTCAGTCTGCACACCATCTCTTCTGTTCCTATGACTTTAAAACCCTCTAGTTACTCCATGTATACGGTCTCCTCAAGATCACTATGATGAAAGGCCGTCTTCACATCTAACTATTCAACTTCTAAATCCAAACTTGTAGCCAAAGCAAGAACAATTCTAATAAAAAATATTTTAACAACAGAAGAAAAATTTCATCGAAATCAATACCTTTCTTCTGTCTAAAGCCCTTCACCACCAACCTTGCCTTGTACCTTGGTTGTATGTTGTTTGCTTCATGTTTGATCTTGTAGACCAATTTGTTCTTCAATACTCTCTTCCCCTTAGGAAGATCCACCAACTCATATGTCTGATTCTCATGCAAAGATTTCGTCTCATCTTGCATTACCTTTAACCACTTCTCCTTTTCTATATGAGTTTTGACCTCATTGAAATTTTCTGGTTCCCACATTCAGCGATTGTCACATATTCTGATGATAGATATCTTATTGATGGACCTGGTTCATGAGCTGATCTTCTCACATTAGTTGGCTGCCTTTGATCAAAATCTCCTTGTTCCTGCCCAACATTATTAACAAACGTATTAAACATATCATCAGACACCACATCCTCACCCTCATCATCACTAGGCGAGGGAATAATTGTGTCATCCTGAGCCGCCTATTCACTTCTAGTTGAGGTAGAAGGCTCTTTTATCTTTTCCAAGTTTTCCTAAGATTTTGTTTAAGGAACTTCTTCCTTGCCAAAGTCCTCAACTATTTGATCCTCCCTGAAAACTAAATCTCTACTTCGAATCATTTTTCTATTCTAAGGATCCCAAAGTTTGTATCCAAATTTATCATCACTGTATCCCAAAAAATACATTCCACGGCTCTAGAGTCAAGCTTAGCTCTTTGCTCCTTGGGCACATGTGCAAAGGCTTTACAACCAAAGACTCTCAAATAAAAATAACTGACCTTTTTGTCACTCCAAACCCTTTCTAGTATATCATTGTCCAGGGAATGTGTGGTAGATCTGTTGATCAAATAACAATCTGTGCTCATGGCCTCACCCCAGAAGCATTTGGGCAACTTAGCTAAAGACAACATACTTATAATCCTTTCAGAGATTGTCTTGTTCATTTTTTCAGCCACTTTATTATGTTGAGGAGTATAAAGAACCATCTTCCCATGCCTAATCCCATACTTGCTACAATATTCATCAAACTCAACAGAACATTATTCACCACCATTATCACTTCTAAGGCATATCAAGAGCTTACTGGTTTCTCTTTCAACCAATATATGAAAATTCTTAAAAATGCCAAAAACATCACTTTTACTTTTCATGCCATAAGCCCATACCTTCCTAGAAGTATCATCAATAAAAGTAACAAAATAAATAGAACCGCAAAGAGATTTTACCTCCATAAGCCCACACACATCAATGAGTACCAACTCAAGAGCTTCTGACTTCCTTGTACTAGTGCTTGCAAAGGATGCCTACGTTGTTTGCCCACCAAACAATGGTCACAAAGACTAATTTTGATGTCCTTGACCTTGGGAAGGAGATTTAGCTTTTTTAACGTCTCTAGTCGCTTCTCACTCATGTGTCCCAATCGATGGTGTCATAAATCAGTAGTGGAATCAAGTGAGGATATATTAACCTTCCCTCGAAATAGACTCATCACAATTTTGTATAAACTACAACACTTCTTCCCTTTGGCAACAATAAGAGAACCTTTTACAAGCTTTCACACACCTTGTGCAAATTGTGAACCTAATCCTTCATCATCAAGCACTCCGTTTAACAACAAACTCAACCTCAAATTTGGAATATGTCTAACATTTAAAGCACTAATTTGTAACCAATATTTGTTATGATATGCACATCTCCATGTCCCACCATTTTAGAAGTATCACTCTTTCACATCTTCACTATACCCAAATCTGAAGGTTCTTAGGTAGTAAAGAAATTTCTGCTTGGAGTTGAATGGAACGAGGCTCCTAAGTCAACTACCAAACTAGTATCACAATCAACAGTCAAACAATCATTCCCACAGTTAGAAGGAATCAGCATGTCATCATGCACAACATTAGTATTCATATCTCCTTGATCCTTGTTGTCCTTATTTTTTAAGTCTTTATTGAGCTTTTAACAATCTTTCTTGAAATGACCTGTGTAAAACCCGCTATCCGAGTTAGGGTTTTATAGTCATTAGCCGGTCAGTTTGACCATTGTTCCAGTCAGTTCAGCTTTCAGAACACATGTGCGAGGCCGAGGCCGACTGTGTACACATGCTATGAGGGTTCATGTATACCCAAGTATCAATGATAGTGTCAGATACGCATCAGCAGACTGAGTTATTAGTAGATATGAGAGTATACAATTGATTTTATTTTTTTCATGTTGTGACCGTAGAATTAGTTTAGGCTAAATAACGCATTAGGACGCATTAGATGGTATTCGGGTGGGTTATTAGTTATCTAGCATGTCATTTGGATGTTGTGTTGTTTTGTTTGATTTTATGGGATTTTTCCCAATTTTTCTGGATTTTTCTGGAATTTATTACGAGTTAGTTATTATTCTTGACTCAAGCTAGTGTCAAGTCAAGTTTTATTTATAAGTTTGCTACTCCTATATTTCTCATCTTCCTCCCCCACAACACCCCGACGTTTCACCATCCTAAAACCTAGCCGCCGCCCTTGACTTTTGTCACGGCTGCCGACGCCACCTCACCGCCGATCAACGCCGCCCAGCCCAGTCGTGCTGTTGCCTTGCCGCCCCAACCACGCTTGGCCACCGACCAACTGTCACGACGCCAGAAATAGCCACGATTTCACAGCCACTCCCGACATGATTCTGCCACCGTCTGGGCCGAACAGCCGCCACCATGACGTCGAAGTCCTTCCCCTCGACCTTGCTTACAGTTCCCCCTACCTAGCATCGCCGTCGAGGCCGGCCGTGGGTCTGATCGGAGCAATTGACCACCCCGATCGCACTCGACGCCGCCGTCGGTGGCCATTGCCGCCGCAGCTGCCCTTGTTGTCACCACCAATGGGTCAAGCTCGCCGAGACGGTGCTAACCCCTACCTCCGTTTGCCCCACTGGAGCAGTCGCCGGAAACCACCGGAACTGCCAGAAAATTGCCGGCATAGTCGCCGAAAACTGTCGACTCGCCTTCACCGCCTTCGTCCGTTGGCACCGATTTCAGCACCGATTGCGAGGTGGTTCTTCCTTTTTTTAGAATTATTACATAATGTTGTGGTCATGGTAGCATATTGGAATTAATTTTATTAACTTCGTGATTTTAGTTTAATTAACTGTGAATTATGATAAACATGTGATGATTAGCGTAGATTGTGTTGTGTGATGTAAATGCTCACTAATGAAAATGTTAGTAAACCATGGAATGGTTAATTAAATGCTTTTTAACGAGTTAATTTTATGAATTTGCATGAATTAGGTTTTTGCATGCTAGTATTAGGTTATAACGGGTTAAATTGATTAAACCATTGTCACCTAATTAGAATAGGTAGGCTTTGAAATTGGAATTAAAAGTGCTAGGTAATAAGTAATGTAGGAAATCATAAAGTTATTAACTTGCTTGACAATTAGAGATTTAGTGTGATTGTTGAGATGATTATCATGTTTGATTAGATTCATTTATGAATGTGGATATATTAGTTATATATGCGTGCATCATATATGTATGGGCGTTAGTAAATAGTTATGTTCATGTAGGTTCGTTGCATGAGCTCGCCGTCTAGGCACGAGACTACAGTTGGAGCTTCTGACAGGTCTGTTAGGACATGCTTCTCAGGTTTTATCTCTCTACTCTATCAGTGATTTGATTTATTGATCGTAGGACGTGTCAAGTGGATGATTTATCAGACCCCACCTAACACGTGTCATCTGGTCGATTGTTTTCGGAATTAATAACCCTCGAGGATGAGATCCCTCGAGCTTGTTTTTGAAAATAAGATCCACGTCAAGTTGCCTTCGGGCCTATTATAATAAATCCCAACCCAGCCCTATAAATAGTTTTATCTAGTTTTCAGTGAGACAAGAGAAGATGAGTCGACTTGTACGTGCCATAAGCGGATGCCATGCCAGTCAAAGTGGGCTCTGGATTAGTGCCAGCAGACTGTTCCATTCCCGAGGGATCCTGACAACTCCATGTTTGAGTTCCTCACACTCGGAGAACGTGGAGGTTTACGGTGTTTAGTACAGCGCATGTCCAGACATGTGGTTCAAAGGGTACTAAAGGCGACTGCCTGAGAGTACTCAGCCTACGTGCTCAAGGCCAGGAGTAATATGGAGGTTTAGAGAGGGCTTAGGATAAAGTTTTACGTGAAGTACTTAAAAGGAAGTGCCGAGAGAGGCATAGTACCAGATAGATCAAGTTGCTGTTGAGTCAGCTGCTCAACGGTTCCTTTGTAGTTGCCCTTATGAGAGTTCTTGAGGAAGATATATGATTGTTTGCTTTTCATGAGAGTTTTCTCTCATGTTCCAGTTTGATATTAGTTATTTCCGGACCAGTGACACCCATTGCTGACGTTTTTCTACTATATGTAGGTGAGGATGATGAATGGTGTATGCCGGCCTTGACGAAGGACTAGTACTTGCATTGCACACACATGCCTAGAGCCACGTTGACTTTTGTGTAAGATATGATGTGGGTTGAATGATGCTTGGTGATATACATGGTTTTCTACATATGCATGAGCTATGAGAATTGTAGGTTTTTCTTAGAAATGTATGAATTATTTTGGAAATGTTTTGGAAATGTTCTAGTGTCCAGGAATGATCAGCTATGTTGAGTTGAAAATGAACAAAAACATGATGAGCATGAATTGCAGGTGGGCGAGATGCTAATTACAATATGTGTGGATGATTTGAATTCTATTGTGACATAAACTATTGTTTTATATATATACTATATTGTGCTGTATTTTAATAGGTCGTCCCATTATTGCACTTTTAGGGGAAATTCTTTCGTTTTATTCCAGGATTTTTATGAATTTTTTGCTATTTTAATTATTTTTGTGTGTGGCTATCATCATGACATTCATGTAGTATCCTATTATGGTTTTGCATCTCATTCATATATTGTTTGTGCATTAGCAACATGCTCCATCTTGAGACGTCGAGAGGGTTATGTCATAGCCGTTTAGGTTTTGGGTCAGCCAACTTAATCGGTTTATGAGTAGTTCGATCCTTTGTAACGGTTCCGGTCCGGGTTGAGAGTAAACTGGATTGGGGTGTTACAACCTGTCTTGTCACAATTATAACACTTCAAGTTCTTCCTAAATTTATACCTTCTTCGACTCTTGTCCCTTTTGTTTGTGTCTCTATTTTTCAATCTACCTCTTGCCTCTTCTCACACTAATGCATGAGACCTTAAAATTGGTTGAGATTTTCTTCTCACATCCTCATTCAGTAAACTGCTTGTCACTATGTCCATTGTTACTATGTCCATCCGGAGCAGCATTGCTCAACAAGATCACCAATGTTTCCCAGTTCTCTGGCAATGTGTTGAGGAGCAGGATAGCTTATCATTCCTCATCTAAAGCCATCTTCATCCTGGCAAGTTGAGTAATAATACTCTTCATATCATTGAGAAGCTCGCTTATGTCACTTCCATTCTTATACCTCAAATTCACTAATTTCCTTATCAAAAGGATCTTGTTGCCAGCAATATTCCTCTCATAAATTTCTTAGAGTTTATCCCATATTGGTTTTGAGGATGTCAATTCAGAAACATAATGATACACAATTTCATCTACTCATTGTCTCAAATAGGCCATAGCCATCCTATCTAACTTATTTCAGTCTTTATCAATCACCTCTATCGGTTTCTGACTAGTGATAGGTTCATACAAATCCTTGGAATATAGATGATCAATCATCTTTTCTTTCTAATAGTGCCAGTTACTCGGCCCCTTAAGAGATATCATCTTAGCATACTTCTCATCAGTCATCTTGTTGAAATATAAATCACAAACACGCCAACTAGGCCTTTAAAAATTTCATCGAACACCTAGTGGGCGACAAATATTATCGACAACCAAAAATCTATAACCAACTAACTTGGCTCTGATACCACTTGTGGGGATTAACCAAATAAAATCCTCATTTCAACTGAAAAGGATGAGAATACCAAATAAGATATAGACACACCACAAACTCAAAAGAAAAACCAATTTTACATGAAAAATCCTAAATTTAGAAAAAAAAAACCACAAGGCAAATGACCAGATCAAATTCACTATATCACAACTTTGATACATAATAGATCTACAGGAGAATAAACTCCTAAATATCAATTTACTATACTTTACACAAAATTGATATTAACCACAAAAAAATAAAATAGAGAGTTATATATTAAGAACTTGGCGATGTTATTATTGACGATTGCAAGCGAAATCTGAACAAACATTTGCCTTTCTTCAATCCACACAATTTTCCTTTCTCCTCTCTGGCCCTTTTTCTAAAAAAAACAAAATCCCCAAATAGCAAAAGAAGAAAAGCGTCGGACGTATCTTTTATTCCTTTCAACTAACCAAATCTATAAAATCTTGGTTTTTGCCCAAAACAGTGTTATAAGTTCATGTATTTACAGAGGAGGGACAACCGAACAAAATTCTCATGTACAATGGTTGAAAAGAATCATCTCCAAAATAGATTAGGAGTTTTACCAATATCTGTGATCCACTTTCCTGTCTTCAGATCTATCATTGTCCAGTTGAAATTCTTCAACGTCATAGTTAAAGACAAATGTACAATCCATTTATTGACACAATTTGTCGCACGGTGTGCAATGATGCAGTTCGTTGTAACATTTCTACTAACATTGTGTATGATGATGTAATTTGTGGACTCATGTCATCTTCTGATGCATATGCACATACAGATCGTGAGAGCAGACAATTTATCATTGTATTGTGCTTTACTGCATTTCGTTGTGCATGAGTGTCATGATAAAGTTCGGCACCTCATATTGTTCGGTCAATTGCAACACTCCAAAACTACGCTCAAAATAGTCATGTGATGTTACTATCGAGTTGGGTTGTGGTTTATATGGATTAAAATTAGTGGAATGACATAATCTTTCTAGGCGTCACATGATAGAAGGAAACTTCTATTAACAACCTAGAAGCCAAGGCCTTTACTCGCGTATCTTATTACATAAAATATTAATGAGCTGACCGATCAAATGGTACTATGCATTTGACAAAAACATATTTCTTGCCGTAACATTACATTGTGTCCGACAAAGCACTCCATTCAGTACAATCTCTAGCACATCCATGCAAAACCAAATTAAAAGCTAAATTCTATATGGTGAAATCTTTGAAATTCCATGTCCTAAGGGAACACTGTCATCCTATACTCAGTTAACTCTTGAAATGAAAGAAAATATTAAATTGAATAAAGTTGGTTTACATCTTAACTCAAATCAATCTAAAACACTAACAATCGTGGATTGAATAAACCTCTCTATCTTGACAAAGAAGACAATATCTACTGCGTAGCTAATGCATGATTGAATTAAAAAATGTCATGTGGCAACCTAATATACTCTATTTGCAATGATATGATGATACCAGATAAATAGGGATATTCATATTTCAACGCATAAAATATAGTCTATTTGATAATAATTAAAGATTAAACATATACAAAGTAATATCAAAATACTTGCCTTAACACAACACTTGAATATCCTCCAGACTAAGCAAGATCACTAATCGAAAATCACCATTATTCTCATGTTAGAGCATAGGATTGTCGGAGTTATCTCATCAGAGTATTGCGTAGAATGTTAGAACAAAAAGTAACACTCTTTGGCTAGTGACCATTTAACAAATAATTATAACATTTGGCCAACGAGTAGGCTAATTAATAATAATTTATAATGTCTTTCACTCGCACATAATTGGTAAATAAATAACTTATCATGAGCTTACATTAAAATATTGAAGCATTTCTTTAAATTTGTCACAAAGATTTGGTAATGTGGAGAGAACCTAATTAAAATAAAAAATCAAATTGTTATATTTTGACAAAACTTAGATCATTATAACATCACAAAAATGGACACTAAGAGGAAATGATTTAAGCACCTATAATATAAAGCACAATTAAGCACAAATAGATAATAATCAAGGCAATAAATAATAAGCGAATGAGACAAGGAAGTACATGTGTAACACCCCAATCCGGTTTACTCTCAACCCGGACCAGAACTGTTATAAAGGATCAAACTACTCGTAAACCGATTAAGTTGGCTGACCCAAAACCTAAACGGCTATGACATAACCCTCTCGACGTCTCAAGATGGAGCACGCCGCTAATGCGCAAACAATATATGAATGAGATGCAAAACCTTAACAGGATACTACGTGAATGTCATGATAAAAACCACACACCAAAATAATTAAAATAGCAACAAAATTCATAAAACCTGGAATAAAACGGACAGAACCTCCCCTAAAAGTGCAATAAGGGGGCGACCTGTTAAAATACGACACAATATAGTATATATATAAAACAATAATTTATATCGCAATAGACTTCAAATCATCCACACATACTGTAATTGGGTCTAGCCCACCTGCAATCTCATACTCAGCTCATTTGGTTCCTTTTCATTTCAGCATAGCACATCATTAGAGCTTTTCTCAAAACATTTCCACGCATTTCTAAAACATGGCATACAAGCCTCACAAACACATGCATAAATACTAATATGTAAATCTACTACAAAAGCCAATCACATCACATCTTACGCAAAAGTCGGCGCGGCACCAGGTATGTGTGTGCAATGCAAGCGCTACTCCTTCGTCAAGGCCGGCATACGCCATTCATCATTCTCACCTACATATAGTAGAAAAACGTCAGCAACGGGTGTCACTGGTCCGGAAATAACTAATATCAAACTGGAACATGAGAGCAAACTCTCATGGAAAGCAAACCATCATATATATCTTCCTCAAGAACTCTCATAAGGGCAACTACAGAGGAGCCGTCGAGCAGCTGACTCAACAGCATCCCGATCTATCTGGTACTGTGCCACTCACGACACTTCTTTTTCAGTACTTCACGTAAAACTTTTATCCTAAGCCCTCTTCGAACCTCCATATTACTCCTGGCCTTGAGCACGTAGACCGAGCACTCTCAGGCAGTCGCCTTTAGTACCCTTTGAACCACAAGTCCGGACATGCGCTGTACTAAACAGTACCCGTAAACCTCCACGTCCTCCGGGTGTGAGGAACTCAAACGCGGAGTTGTCAGGATCCCTCGGGAATGGAACAGTCCGCTGGCACTAATCCAGAGCCCGCTTTGACTGGCACGACATCCGCTCATGGTACGTGCAGTCGACTCATCTTCTCTTGTCTCACTGAAAACTCGATAAAACTATTTATAGGGCTGGGTCGGGATTTATTATAATAGGCCCGAAGGCAACTTGAGGTGGATCTTATTTTCGAAAACAAACTCGAGGGATCTCATCCTCGAGGGTTATTAATTCCGAAAACCATCGACCAGGTGACCCGTGTTAGGTGGGGTCCAATAAATCATCCACCTGACACGTCCTACGATCAATAAATCAAATCACCGATAGAATAGAGCGATAAAACCTGAGAAGCGTGTCCTAACGGACCTGTCAGAAGCTCCAAGCGCAGTCTCGTGCCTAGACGGCGAGCTCCTGCAACGAACCTACATGAACATAACTATTTACTAACGCCCATACATATATGATGCACGCCTATATAACTAATATATCCACATGCATACAATAATCTAATCAAACATGACAATCATCTCAACAATCACACTAAATCTCTAATTGTCAAGCAAGTTAATAATTTTATAATTTCCTACGTTACTTATTACCTAACACTTTTAATTCCAATTTCAAAGCATACCTATTCTGATTAGGTGACAATGGTTTAATCAATTTAATCCGTTTAACTTAATACTAGCATGCAAAAACCTAAATCATGCAAATTCATAAATTAACTAGTTAACAAACATTTAATTAACTATTCCATGGTTTACTAACAATTTCATTAGTGAGCATTTACATCACACAACACAATCTACGCTAATCATCACATGTTTATCATAATCACGATTAATTAAACTAAAATCATGAAGTTAATAAAATTAATTCTAATATGCTACTATGACCACAACATGTATGTAATAATTCTAAAAAAGAAGGAAGAACCACCTCGCGATCGGCGCTGAAATCGGTGCCGACGGACGAAGGCGGTGAAGGCGAGTCGGCGGTTTTCCGGCAACTGTGCCGGCGGTTTTCCGGCAGCTCCAGTGGTTTTCCGGTGACTGCTCCGGCGAGGCAATCGGAGGTAGGGGTTAGCACCGTCTCGGTGAGCTGGACCCAATGGTGGTGACGACAAGGGCAACCGCGGCTGCGATGGCCACCGACGGCGGCGTCGAGTGCGGTCAGGGCGGTCGGCCGCTCCGATCAGACCCACGGCTGGCCTCGACGGCGGCGCTAGGCAGGGGGAAAGGTAGGGGAAGTCGAGGGGAGAAGCTCCGACGTCATGGCGGCGGTGGTCCGGCGCAGACGGCGGCGGAATCGCGTCGGGAACGGCGGGAAATCGAGGGCGATTTCCGGCGTCGCGACGGCTGGACGGTGGCCGGGCGTGGTCGAGGCGGCAAGGCGACGGCACGACCGGGCTGGGCGGCGTCGATCGGCGGCAAGGTGGCGTCGACGGCGGTGGCAAAATCTCAGGGCGGCGGCGGTGAAGAAAAGTGTCGGGGTTTGGGGAGGAGATGAGAAGTATAGGGCGGTGGCAAAGTTGTAAATAAGACTTGACTCGACACCGGCTCGAGTCAAGAATGATAACGGACTCGGAATAAATCCTAGAAAAATCCAGAAAAATTTGGGAAAATCCCATAAAATCAAACAAAGTATCACAACATCCAAATGACATGTCGTATAACTAATAACCCACCCGAATACCATCTAACGCGTCCTAATGCGTTATTCGGCCTAAACTAATTATACGGTCACAACATAAAAAAAATAAAATCATCAACTGTATACTCTCATATCTATTGATAACTCAGTCTGCTGATGCGTATCTGACGCTATCATCGATATTTGGGTATACATAAACCCTCATAGCAACGTGCGCATGGTCGGCCTCGGCCCCGCACACGTGTTCTGAAAGCTGAACCGACTCAAACTATGGTCAAACCGACCGGCTAACGACTATAAAACCCTGACTCGAGTCGTGGGTTTTACAACATGTTTAAATTCACACATATATTTAATTTGGCAAATTAATCTCACAATGCAAGTTTTTAAGTGACCTTAACCATGTTATATATACTTATTGGCAACCTCAAACCCTTTCTCACAAGCACCAAGTACTAAGGTATCTTGTAACCAACAGGCCTTCATTCTCAAGAACCCTCTAAATGTCGAGGAGTCTTGCAACTGGATCCTAACATCCTTGGAACACCATCAATTGAAGCTAATCCTTCCTTTCCTGTAACATCTCCCAAAAAGTTAAATAAACTAAGCTTTGGATTTGATTGGTCATGATACTTGGCTCCACCCAATGGCTACAATTCATGGTGTTCAATGGAGTCGAATAGTTGGAAACTTGAAAGGACATTATAATTAATTAGACTACGTCGATTTGTGAACACCCTCTTCGAATTCTTATATCTCCACTTCTATATAAAGGGGTGGTCATTTGTTGTTGATCATATCTCATCTCTTGGCTTCGGAGTGTAGTGAAAGTAGTAGTTTTAGTTTTTGTAATTTATTTCTCTTTTATAATAAAAATTAGTTTCTTCTTTATAATGTTTTCTAATTTTTAGTATGGAGTAGTCTCTAATTTTCGTTCTAGAGAAGAATGGAACTTAATATGATTTAATTGAATTTATTTCAAGCTTTTACTCTTTTATTCAATCATATTGTTTGAATTATCATATTCTTAATGCTAAGAATAGATTGATCACCTATTTCTTAGATCATGAGGTTTAATTAGATTTCGGGAGAAATTAATTAGATTAGTCATTGGTAGTTCATCATACGATGAGTCTTTTGACTTGTTTGTCGTTGTAGTCGGAAGATACACAACACCGTATGCGGTTGTAAGGCAATTCTTAATGCGTTATTTTGTTGATTAATCAATTATCACCGGGAGGTAGAAATTGAGGCAAAATAATAGAAGCATGAAGGAGCGGGAGCCACCATGTCATATAATTATCCTAGATCGACAATCCGAGGGAATAAAAGATAAGAGTAAGATATGATGAAGATTAACTTCATATTAAGGGAAATTCGACTCTAGAACGAGTTTTATAAATTTAACTTCGCTTTTTATTTAAGTTAGTATTTAGATTCCGTTAAGTTAATTATTTCTATTTTGTTCTTAATTTTATTTTCTTTAATTAATTTAAGAAAATTCATCTCCTTGTGGGACGATACTCAATGTTATCATTATATTACTTGTTTCAACCATGTATACTTGCATGTTATTAAAAATATTCGAAAAAGTTTTTGGCGCCGTTGCCGGGAGATCGAATTTTCTTAATTAATTTAGGATTAGAATTTTGAGTGTTTTTCTTTTATTTTTAGATTTTAGTGTCTGATTATATTTGAAAAAAAAACTATATCATTGTCTTCTTCCTTCTATTATTTATTATCATTTGTTTATTAGTACGGTCACCCTTGTCTTCTTCTGATTTAAAGATTGAAAGGACTTTGAGAAACTTGTGTGCCGCTAGAAGAAGAGCACAAGAACCAATAGAGGAAGAAGCCATGCATTCATGGAGGACTGATAGTCCATTGGCTTATCATTCTCATCTCCAACCAAGAGAATACAATCAAGTACATGCGTAAATATGTTTACCTTTCGCTCTCATCTCCACTAATGTAAGTAATGCCAATTAATCAAAAATAGGATAAACAAGATAGAAAAATCAGAGGTTAATGTGCACCCTAGAATTAAAATCTTTTCCAAATCTTGACATACATGTACAACAAATCCCCAAGCAATATGACACACACTTCTTTAAATGTAGTATCGAATTGACCCAATATAAGAACTAACTTTGCTTTGATTTTCTATTAACTACCTACTACTTTTTCTTTTTCTCTTTTCTTTTAAACCAGTGGAAGACTATTGCTTCATCTTGTGTTTACTGGTGGAGGATCATTGCCTCATCTTTTCTTTTCTTCTTTTTTTTGTTTTTCTTCTTTTTTTTTACAAAGCAAAGTACCAATAAAATCCACACAATCTACTCAATCACCACTCTATAACACGCAATGCCTTCCCCCTATACTACTCAAAGTTTCATCCCTGTTAGAATTTAGAATGAATTCAAAACACTAGGGTGCTAGGACTCAAACAGCAAGATATATTTTCAATAAAAAGGCCAAGGCTAAAATAAGGGTAATCAAACAAATATGTATGATAAAGGCCATGAAATTATCTACAGAGGATAATTTATATTAGGTAGGCTTGAAGAAAGGCCCAGACTCATCAAAAGAAATGCCTATATCATTTCCCATCCAAATGGCAAGCCAAATATTTCGCCTCAAAAGTCGCTAGGGCAAATTCTAAAAGTTATGACCATCATGTACAATCCTTATTGCAAAACATTCATTGAAATCATCTAAACCAAAGGATTGTGAAAATATTATAAGGTAGAGAACCAACTCTCGAATGCAATCTTTTACTCAGTTCATCCCTCATATCAATTAATCAAGTTTTCTCAAGAAAGGTAAGACTAATTCACATGTATCTATCATTGAACCAAGAGACTAAAATACCATTGCATAATAAAATTTTTATACTAAACTATATATATATATATATATATATATATATATATCTAAACACGAGTCAAGCATGAAAAATATGCATAAAATTAAGGCATCACCCCCAAACTTAAACTAAACATTGTCCTCAAAAATAAAAATAAAGAAAAAGAAGTGAAAGAGAACTCCCTCATATCAATTAGTCGGTGGATGATTATCATGAATAACTGAATTTGGACTTGACCCATGCTTCATTGACTTTAAATGATCGATCTCCTTGTTCAGTCTTAATTTCAATTGCACCATATGGAAAAACTTCTGTCCAGGAGAAAATGACCATCAACCACACCAGATGCCATGTTTGTCTGCTATAGTCCAAGCAATAGCTGACTTGTGATCTTTTAGTATTTTAATCAACTTCTCTTTCTGCAATATAGTTAGCTCTGAAGATATAATAATAGGAATAGTGTCATTAAGCCCTAAGAAAATATACCTGAGATGTTTTGGAAGTTGCTTTAGCTCCAAAATAAGTGGTACTTCAATTGATGGCAGCAATTTGTGGAATGATAGATCTGAGGTTTCCATAACTTTGAATCGTTGAGGCAAAATTAGTTGTGAATCTAATACTTTAACCATCTCATCCACATCAATATCTTCTTCACAAAGAGAATTTATGGATTTATGTAATGAATTACTAAACTGATCCCCTTTGCATCCGAGTAAGCTAACCAATGTATTGAGTTCATTTTTGTTATTTGGTTTTTCATCTTTTTCCTTAACATCATTGGGCTAAACTGGTTCCTGTAAAGTAATACTACTTTGGGTTGTTATAGCTTTGCAATGCTCTTGACCATCATTCCTTGGTTGTTCTGGTTGGCTAGGAAGTACACCCTTGGGTCGCTCATTTAGTTTCTTGTTTAATTGCACCATAACTTGTTGCATAAACTGTTGTTGTTGTTGTTGCTGATTCTGCATAAATTGTTGCATGGTTTGTTGCATAGTTTGTTGCATGGAATTGAACATTTGGATCAAATCTGGTTGTTGTTGTTGCTGAAAAGAAAGTGAAGGAGGTCTAGAATGCTGTGATGGTGGTGGATTATTAGGGACAGCAACCGATTGTGAAGAATTATTCCATGAAAAATTGGGGTTATTGCACCAGCCCGCATGTAGGTATTGGAATAGGGATTGTTGTTCCAATTATAGTTGCCTACGTAATTAACTTGATTTGTTGCACATTGACCTATAAAATGTCCTTGTCCACACCATTCACACCTTGGTTCTACAGCCTTAACCTGTCTCTGTATATTAAGAATTTGAACTTCATTAGTTAAAGCACTGACCTAAGCAGATAAAGCAGTAAGTGCATCTAATTCTAAAACTCCAGTAGTCCTTGTTAAGCGTTTAAAATATATAATATTTACCCATATTTTTAATATGATTATGTACTTTCCGGGTATAAACATTATTAATTAAGTAATATTTTACTTTATTTTCTTTAGTTATTTAATATTTTATTATTTATACTTAATTTTGGTGTTTTAATGCAGAAAAAGATAAATAAATTAAGCTTTGGATTTGATTGGTCATGACACTTGGCGCCACCCAATGGCTACAATGTATGGTGTTCAATGGAGTCGAACAGTTGGAAATGTATAGGGACATTATAATTAATTAGATTACGTCGATTTGTGAACACCCTCTTCGAGTTCTTGTATCTCCACTTCTATATAAAGGGGTGGTCATTTGTTGATCATATCTCATCTCCTGGCTTCAGAGTGTAGTGAAAGTAGTAGTTTTAGTTTTTGTAATTTATTTTTCTTTCATAATAAAAATTAGTTTCTTTTTTATATTGTTTTCTATTTTTATTATGGAGTAGTCTCTAATTTTCGTTCTAGAGAAGAATGGAACTTAATATGATTTAATTGAATTTATTTCAAGCTTTTACTCTTTTATTCAATCATATTGTTTGAATTATCATATTCTTAATGCTAAGAATAGATTGATCACCTATTTCTTAGATCATGAGGTTTAATTAGATTTCGGGAGAAATTAATTAGATTAGTCATTGGTAGTTTATCATACGATGAGTCTTTTGACTTGTTTGTCGTTGTGGTCGGAAGATACACACCACCGTATGCGGTTGTAAGGCAATTCTTAATGCGTTATTTTGTTGATTAATCAATTATCACCGGGAGGTAGAAATTGAGGCAAAATAATAGAAGCATGAAGGAGCGGGAGCCACCATGTTATATAAGTATCCTAGAACGACAATCTGAGGGAATAAAAGATAAGAGTAAGATTTGATGAAGATTAAATTCATGTTAAGGGAAATTCGACTCTAGAATGAGTTTTATAATTTTAACGTCTTCTTTTATTTAAAGTTATTTAGATTTAGTTAAGTTAATTATTTTTATTTTGCTCTTTATTTTATTTTCTTTAATTAATTATAGGAAATTCATCTCTCTGTGGGACGATATTCGATTTTATCATTATATTACTTGTTGCGACCATGTATACTTGCATGTCACTAAAAATATTCTAACATAGGCTAAGTGCTTACACACTTCCAATACCTTGGAAATTCATGAATCAAGATCAAAGCAATTGAGGTTTGCCTCATATACAATCCTCTCTTGGAAATTACTCACTCAGAGCCAAACAAAAAACAAGCAAGATGGTGCGGCCAATCCTACCCTCTAAGCTTGAGTACCCACGTGGTTTAAGAGAGTTTGAGGGCTCTGTGTATCATAAGTTTCTCAAATACACCTCCTAAGGCCCTATTTATAGTCTTTTCCTAAAATAGCAACCGTTAGGATGTAAATGCTCCAAGCTTATTTATTCCAAAAGGCTAGTTTTGGCAAGGTTTTGAATGATCGCGTGCCAAATTACCTGCCAATCGTACCATAGAATGCTTAGTTGTCATAGCCGAGATCTTTGGTCATCTTTAGATTATTGATGCCTCTGTCGAGCATCTACTAACAGTCCTCTAGAGGCTTCTTTTGAACTTCTATTTCCTACTAATGTAGGTTTTGGCTGCTGAAGCTCTACACAAATCTCCCTTGAAAACACATGTAAGTCCAAGGATCAGCTGACTGAAGTTCTATTGAAAGTCTCTCCCAAACTCTTCCATGTAAGTCCAAGGATTTCACTCCATGTCTTTCGATTGACAAACACTTAGCTAAGCTATCTGCTGAACTTTTCTTTGTAAGTCTTACACTTGATCCTCTGGTCTTTTGGCTATCCATCACTAAGCTAAATTGTCTGCAGCCTTTCTTAGAATTCTTCTCCAACTCTGAGTCTTCCTGATTTCAATCCAAGTACTGACTCCAATGATGTATTTAGAGAGACTACAATGTCATCTCATAAAAAAGAAGGTTCGACAAGATATTGAAATAACCCAATCTCGGTTTACACTCGAATTGGGTTAGAAATATTGTGATCGATTAAAGCCATGTGTAACGACCCGCTCATTCTAAGCCACAAGCTAAGCATTACAAAATAAAAATAAATGCCTCTAGAATTAATTTTCTATTAATTTATGAATATCATAATAAATCCAAGACACAAAATAAAATTAAAAAATATAAATTAATTTCATATGCGAAGAATAAGTTAAGGTTCAAATTCTAAGTCATGCCATAAAATAAAAGATATGTTAGCCAATGCTCAGAAAAACCATGACCCATGAAATGAATCGAAATCCTACTACTATGCAAATAGACCAGAAATATAATAACATCTAAAATAAGAAAAGTTCAAGAGTCTAATAATAGAGTCATCTAGCTATCCTTGGCTCTAACACCTCGCACTTGCGAAAGCAAATCCACATTAGTGAAAAAACATTAAGTCATATAATCATAAGAAACATGTCAATATATTTTACAACATTATTAATCAAGTATTTTAGTGATTATGAGTCTATATCGAGCTCCAATCATGCTCGGAGGGGTGGATACCCCATCCAGCTATAATCTTGTGCATGTGCACTCACGTTACATGGGGCACGCCTATAGTTATCGATATTTTTTATTATCTTACCCTCTCGGTGTGACAAGTGTATAATGAGCCATCTAGCACTATTGTGCCCTATCATCCCTTTAAACCTAAGGGCAGGTATTTTATCTTTCAAATAATTTTAACGGTATGGCCCCATGTCGAACTGAGTCAATTTTTCGACCCACGTTGCACTTTTCTCTTGGTGGTCGAATCTTAACTTAGGTTGACCAAGACGATTAAGTGTGAATATATAATATTTGAAGTAATTATATAGGCCTGGACTTATTATTGATGGGTAGAACTATGCTCTCCTTAGGTTGATCAAAAAATAAATTATATATTAATATGTATAATTCCTGAAAGGGAATAAGATGCAGCATGGCATGCCATGCATATAAGAAAAACAAACATGTTTAGTATTTAACTAGATAATTCATAATTTATATAGTTTGAAAGTCATACCACAACATGATTACATCATAGTGTTAATGAATCATACCCATTAATTTTCATGAACTAGTTAAAAATCACATTACTCAACTCATACACATAAGCCGCTACACAAAGGTGACAATTATCAACTTCCATAATTAAAATTTGTTAAATTTAAATACAAAATTAATTAGCTTAAATTAGTTAAAACAAGGTTGACAAAAGATTATTTCCATAATAATTTAATCACCCTATAATCACTTTTTAGACAGGTCATGACAACATAAGATATGCACATAAATTCCCAACCATGAATAATAGTTGACATTTGCGCAATCAATGCTTTATATATATATATATATATATATATATATATATATATAATACCGTGCTGCAGTACAGCTATGGTGGCTGTGCTTCGCTTCATTTCCGGTCGCCGGTTTGAGGTTAAACCTGCCGTGGTGTTTCCTCTCAAACCGATCTCCTTCCCCACTTCGATGGTGCAGTTCCTCTCCCATTCCCGAGTCCGCCACTCCCTCCCATTCTCTTCCACCACCCACCTCCTCTCCCGCTGCCACTGCTTCGGCCAGCCTAACCCGCCCCACCTCATAGAGATCACCCTCGACTCTGCCAGCGACCTCGCCAGCCTCTGCTCCCCCTCGAGTACGCCATCCACGCTGTCATCTCCCACCGATTGGCCCGACTGGCTCCCTTCCTGCCCGGTGCCTCTTAATGGGTCCCGCCTTGGGTGCGGGTTGGGGTCGTCAAGGTGGTCGTGAAGATCGCAGCTGCCGGACCCTTGTCCGAGGAGTTGGCGCTTTCTATGACGTCCGTGAGCGGCTGGCCTTCCTCTTCCTTCTTTGTCGAGGATAAGGTTAGGTCTTTTGTATTGAACTTGGATTAAGACACTTATGTTTTTGTTTAGTTCAATCTGTAAAATTCTGCTTTTCAGTATTGCAATCAAAGGTCGTTTATCTTCTCTTGAATGTTTGAATTGAACTTAGGTTGAGAAACTTATGTTTTTGTGTAGTTCAATTTATAAAATCCTGCAATTTGGTGTTGCCATGGTGCAATTTCAGTATTGCAATCTATAAACTTATGATTTCTGTATGCTGCAATTCCTCCATGTTTAACTTCTGCTAGATGTTTAACTTGTATAACTAGTCTTGCTAGTACTTCAAAATTTTTATTTTTATTTTGCTGATGGTTTCTTATTTATTGAATGAACATATTGTACTATGATAGTAGTATCCTTAGTCCTACTTTACTGATTTAACAACTATTTGAACTAATAGAAAACATGTCGGTAGGTAAATTTTTTATTTCTTCTACTTGGATTTTGCTGGGTTATTTTTTCATTTTGGTTTCAAGCTCTGCTCAATTAACAATCATTCTTCAACATCACTACTTGATCAAATCCTTGTTTCCAACTTGTGCATCTGAAGAATAACAAGTTTGATGGACTTCACCATTGATCACAGCTAGAGCATTTTGGTTATATCTTGCTCACGCTTGATCACCATGGAGCTACAACATTTTTGGTTCATCCAGATACTACTTTTGGTGGCCATTTTTGTGTCATGCTCTACGAAAATAACAGCAAAAGCTGCTTTTGATCATGTAGGCATCGAGGATACTTCAATTTCAGAAAATGGTAGGAGGCTTGTTGGTCTATCAATGACATTTGGCAATGCATTTTCAGCATCTTGATGATACAAACATAACCAAAATGTTCCATTTGCTACAGGTTCAATTTGGTTGGATTTATAGGAGAGAACACAACTCAACCAGCCGGATGACTGGAAGACAACACTACAAGGGTGGATCCTCTTGACAACTTGAAAAGATACAGAGGTGGATATAACATTTCAAACAAGCATTATTGGAGCGTAAGCTGTTCTTCTCTTTGCTTCTCTAAATCTGAATATGCATAATAGTTAACCAATTGATCCTTTTATCTTCTTATGTTTTGCAGTCCACAACCTTCACAGGCAGGCTTGGTTACATCATTGCAGTAGGATGGCTCTTCAGTGGATTAGGATATGCACTATTTCTTCTTGCAGTATTTGTTTGCATCAATACAAGAAAGAGAAGCAAATTCTACTTCTGGTGTTTATTTAGTGCACTACTTTATACTCTTCTTGCCATGTATGCTCTGCTCCCAAACCAGCTACAACAAATATTCTGATAACTATGTTTTTTGACATCAGAATTTCTCACTTTGCAGAATTTGCTACCAATCTCCGTCAATTTTTTTACTCTTGACAAATTTTCACTAGGTGTATACAAAATGATATTAACTTTTTTGCTTACAACAAATATCGTTTCAATGAATGATATTTAGTTTTGTATAAATTTGATTACACAACATTTTGGAAAATTAGTAGAGGAAATACGTGAGAAACAGTTACACTTTGTTATGTTATGCTTATGTTTTTCAATGACTTAAATTGTTCTGGATCTTTAGCTCAAAATTGACAGAGCACTCAACAAATTCTTAAGGAATGGTGGTTCGAATCTATTAAGATCTTACTTAGTCAATATTTAATAAAAATTTGAAATGGTGTAATTATATAAATTGATAAAAAAAATGTATGATATATCATAGTTGTGTTTTAAGTGACATAGATATGATATTAAAAATAATATGAATAGATAAAAATATATCATCGTCATTCAATAACATTACAAAAGATTACATTCTACAAAATGCAACGAAAATACAATGACAATGTTTCCTAGCATCTACAACCATACATCATATAAGCCTTAAAAATCCTATTACATAGAATCATTGTTACAATTAATATGAACATTTTTATATGTTGTAGAATAATGACCTCTCTCATTACAATGACTACACATCCTTTTTTTTGTTTGAGCGTGAGCAACTTTATATCCACCCTTCAATCTTTGACTATTCTTAAGACGACCTTTAGTACGCAATTGAGAGGGATCACATACTACTTTTTGGAGAATCTGCTCCATTGAAGTCCTAACTTGCCTCTTCACAGACTCTTTGCTTGTTTGTACTTTCAATAAAGATGAACTCCCAATCGCATCAAGTTTTTTAACCAAATTTCTAAATGTGGTAATGCTAAATAATATTGCTCACCTAAATTTATTCCCAAATCTTGCAATTGGATAGTCATATTCCGAAATTTCCATATTTGCAACGGGGTAAGTGTACTTGTAGAGGAATAAGCAAGGTTATTATCCTCACTCCGGCTTGAATAACAATACCTAGTTTTAATTGTCCAACGGTATAACACATATTGACTTGGAATTTTACAGAGTTGTTTCTTATGAAAAATTTTCAATATGTGCTTACACAAAATTCCTTCACTTTCAAATTTCTTGCAACTACATGTGACAAAATCTTATAGAATTTTACGAATTCACCTTCATCTTCTATTTTGTCAAAATCTTCACTATTATCAAATTCTTCAATTTCTTTACAATCTTCTTTTATAATCTTCATTCTATGTTGAGTCAACTACAAATCGTGTATCTGATTTTTATTATCTTCAATGGAACTACTGGCATTTTTCTCGTCAACATATCTAATGATGCTATTTTCTTCCATGAGAAATACAAAATAGGCAAACGAAACAATTATAAAACTAATTACTAGGAGAATCAGAGTTGGGACCTCCGACAATGCAAATGTCTGGGAGGTTTTGGCTGCACGCACCGGCGATGGCGTTGATCAATTTAGCGCTTAAGTCTATAGTATTTTGTGCTAATATTTCAAAATAAAGCAACCATGGCCAAAATTAGAAGACGAAGCCCTCACTGTTCAAGTTGAGCAGCAAATTGCGCAACCTTCTGCTTGCATTGGTTGGCATTACTGTTTGATTCCTCACTATGAAAAAGATCAGCTGCTCAAGGAAGACACTGACCTGCTCAAAATTGGACTCCAGCTCATACAATTCTCCAATTTCCTGCAGTGCACCATTGCAAGATTTAATTGTTGGAACAAGCTGCATCTAGCATCATTCCCATTTTCACATCACCGCCATTTTCTACCCCATAAATAAATTCCCCTCCCACACAATACAAAAAATTGACAGACCGTGCATTATCTGGCACCCATGCTTAACCTGACTATTTCCAAGTAAACGATACAATCTCTGCGAAGAGAACACACATCATATGATCAAAAACAGGTAAACTTCTTTGGGCACACATGAATAAAAAGAAATCTTTTGTAGCAGTTAGCCGCATCCACAAAGGCAGATGAAGCTTCATGTTTGCTCTCTGACTGCACGCAAGATAGAGTAGATAAAACAAAAAATAAGAATATAACAATCCCACGGCAAATACAAAATGCACTAACACATATTCACATATGAAAACCAGCAAGTTTGATGTACAGAGGAAGCTCTGTTAACCCCTTGTTGCACATCTCGCAGACGAACCAATTCGTCACCAGCAGCGCTATCACTTCCCAGGTAAGCTCCTCGTCTTCTTTTTGTCGCTGCTTCCGTTGGCACTGGCCCTGGCGCTGCGGCCGCAAAAACTAGGGAAGCCAGTTTCCGACAGAGGTTTATGAGCAGAGTACCCCTTCCCTCACTGGACTCTACAACTGCCACCTTGGGCTCCCATGCTCACGCATCCCGCCTTCATCCCGCTTGCCATGCTGCGCGATTGATGGAGACTAATAAACCACCGGACTGGCGGCTGTGCTTAAGCAAGACGTGGGGAGAATGGCACCTAGTGTCCGGGCATTAATAGACAAATAGAGGAAGCTCTGTTATAGTAATCTGGGTGGGATGTTTTCTCCAACCGTTGGATAGAATCCAGCGGCCGGGAAAAACTGAAGCACAACCAAGATGGTTGTGCTGTAACACACAAACCTTTTCTCCTATATATATATATATACCTTACAAAAAAAATTAAACAACAGGCGAAGCTCAGTACTTATAAACCACGAATTAGCATTATGTCATTTAATTGGTGAGAACATATTATAGGGCACAAAGGCTGAATATTTTTAGGTCTTCAGTACCCTTTGATGCTACAAATTTAGCCATGTGTTTTACAAAATATTACACATTTACTCCATGCCTCTTTGAGTGTGAGAAAATTTAAAACTTAAAGATGTTAGTATCCCTTGAGAATAGAATGACCTTCTCACCAATCTAAAGCTTTGTTGCGATTGCGACTTATATATGCATGCTCTTATACACTATGTATTAATTCTCAAGTAGAGTTAGTATTTCATGTTAGTTTGATTATATTTTTTTCAGCCCTTACACCATTTTTGTATCTGATTTAGATGAAAAATAAGAATTCTATAAAAAATAGACATTTGCACCCAAACTTACATTTTTTTAGTCTGTACTAATTATGATGTTTACTACAAAGTAGGATTTGCCAAAAGACACGTGCAAGTGGAGGATAGAACTACATATACTAGTCCTAGGATGGACCACTTCTGGAAACTTCTAAGTAGAGAACATATCTGCATGTTGTCATCTTGTAATTCTGCACGTGCTTTTGACTAGTGGATAGATTTACCTAATCAACCCAATCTCATATCTATTAGCCATTAGATAGGCATCTTAATGAACAAGAAAGGAACACACTCACTTAATACAATTGATAAAAATAGAGCATCTCATGTGCATTAGTTGAGAAGGAAGCTACAAGGAAACTTCATAGAAGATACAAGGAAGGTTGCTTAATTGCTACCTACCCCAAATTTGCTATAAAGTGAGACCTTCACTCCTACCCATTTCCACTTCTTCCAGATTTAGATGCCAACCATTGAACAACTTATTAGAAACACAAGATAGCCAATCTGAAATGTCACAAAATTCCTTGTTCTTCGGTTCTGATCTATAGGAGGGAGAAGTTCCAAGAGTTTGAGAAGAAAAAGCCGTGACATCGAGCTACAACAAAGAGAATGAGGCTAGGGAGAAGATTAGGGCAAAGTCCTCAATGAACCATACTTGAATAACTCATTTTTTCTTCTCTTGTCTAGGTTATTTTCCTTGATAAGCTCAATAATATTTCTTAAATCTTTCATGGATAATTTTATATAGATTTGGGATGATAATAGATCTTCATAAAAATGCATTGTAAAGTGTCATTATCTATCTCATTGTGTGTCAATTATTTCATTTATATTCATAATGCTTTAAAAGAGTAGCTAATTTTTATATGATCAAAGAGATTTCAATTTTCCTAGACATAAGGAATTCATTGATACCATTTGTTGAAATAGTCAATGAATCTTAAGTAGACATACACTTGATTTCATAGATATCCACAGTGGCCAGTTATTTGTAATGCACCAATCTTGTTTTATTTGCATAGAATTATGGAATGAGCCACAGGCGCTAAATTGTAATACATAGCGAAAGCCTTGTACAATTATTATTGTTTCCTTGAATAAACATCCATCATAAATGATTTGATAGAACAAGTAATTTTTTTTATAAAGTACACTAAGTGAAGTTAATCATCCTAGGTCTATCATTTGATAGAAAGAACTTTATTAGTTTGATTCATAGATTATCTAGATCAATAGATTAGATATTTGTTGTTACCAATTTTATGCCCTTGCCTCAATTTCTTATCCTGATAGTTTAGATTCTTTAGTGTTTGTTACTATCATGTCTTTTTTATTTATGTTTTCATCTATTCTTTATTTATATAGTTAGTTTAAGGCAAAAGCACCAAATCCTTTTGGGAACGTTCTCACTCGTCACTCTATTACTTGTTTGATGAGATTACTTATGCGATGCATCATAATTGTACAACAAGTTTTTTGTGCCATTGCTGGGGATTTGTTTAGTTTTCCTTATTGGTTGTTTGAAGTGTTTAGTATAGTTATTCAACTAACCTTTGTTTCTTTTTTTAAGGTAGTGTATGCAAAAGAGCCTAAAACAAAAGATCTATTATTTTTTTATCTAGACATAGGAAAGACCTGCAAGAGAAATATGACAGTAAGAAAGCAGGCCATGACATAGAATCTTAACAACTATGGTAGACAAGCACCCCAAAATCAACTTGAAATTAATAATACAAACAACACAACATTGGCAGAAGCTGCAGTACCTCAACTGAAGAGTTTCAACTTCAGTATTGTGAGACCCTAAATTCTTGCAAATAATTTTGAGTGAAGTTGTCATGTTCCAAATGTTATAATCTATAGGTTAGTTCAATGGACTACCAAGTGAGGAACCCCATATGTACTTGTTGAATTTTGTGGCAATTTGTGATTCATACAAGCAATGCCATGTTTCTGAAGATTCAATTAGGCTAAGCCTGTTTACATTTTGCCTTAATGGAACAACTAGGCTTTCACTCAATTCATTGGCACTGAATTCAAACACCACTTGAGAAGAGATGACAAAAAAGTTTATTCTGAAGTATTTTCCACAATCTAGAACTATGGAATTTAGGAATGAGATCTCCTCTTTTATTTAAATGGAGAATGAGAATTTTTATGACACATGGGAGAGATTTAAGGATTTATTGAGGAAGTATCCCTATCATGGTATTCAACCTTGGCTTTAAATTTAGATATTCTACAATGTGTAAATGAGCCAAACCAAGTCTATTATTGATGCAGTTGAAGGAGGATCTATTATGACCAGGACATATGAAGGAGCATATCAACTAATGAAGCAATTGGCTTCTAATCACTAGCAAATGGTGTATGAGATAACTGGGAGGAAACTCAAGCCTAAAGTTCTTCAAATGGATGCCCTCAATGCCCTATCTACTCAAATGTTAGCATTGAGTAAAAAGATTCAAAGTTTGGAAGTTGAATCCTAGGCTTTGTGGAGGCATGCTAATTCATATGTGAATTTGTGGGACCTTGGTGTAAAACCTCAACTTCGGGTAAAGGTTTTACCCACTTATAATTTGCCCGGTTTGGACCATTATCGAGTTAGTTTGAGCGAGCTAGAGCCAAAACAATTTTAAGAATATGAGTATGATGCCCAGATGGCAATATGAGCATCATATGGAGGCTGAGTATGCTTGACATACATATGTAAGTTATAATTACGATACAGTAGAGCATGAGTTATCAGTGTATACATGAGGTTTACATTTGATTTTTATGACTCAACCAGAATTTTAGGCCTAGATCTAGGCCATTACAATATTTAGCATCCGTTTGGGAACTTTTCTAGGTGTTACATTTGCAAGCAACATAGGACTTTCGGATCACTCGATCAAGCCCCTGTGGGCCCAGCTTGAGTGAGTTCATGGTCTGACGCCCATTTAACCTTCTTGCTTTGATCCCCACCTATAGAGTCACTTTTAGGACTCGGGTCAATTTTGACTTTTGATAGTTTTGATCTGAGCTTTTTGTCCATAGGTATAGTGCATATACCCATATGTAGGCCCCACTAGGTAACTAGTTGTCGGACGTTTAAATCAGTGCCACATAGCAAGATCTAAGCCGCCCACGTCAACCCTAGTTTTTTCCCATTTGTATTTCAAACATTTCCATTGATTTTCAAAGTTACACCCCTAGCGCCACCACCAGTTGGGCTCGCCGCTAGCGAGACTCCACTACTCCTCCAGCTAGCGGATCGGTGCGACCGTGACCACCTTGCGGCCAGCTATCCGTCCGTACCCACCATCGCCATCAGTACCATCTCATTGACTGCCGGTGATAGTGTATTTCCAGTTGATTTTTGCCGTCGCCGCCACCCATTCTGGCCATTTTCCGTTTCCGGCAACATGCACCGGCCGCCCCTCTAGTCTGTTTGCCGTGTTTGCGTTTGTGTTGTGCTGCCTACATGGCATTCACCTGGTCGTGGCGAGTCCACCTGGTCATGCCCAAGTTTGCCTGACTGTGACCAAGTATGTGTCCATCATGTCTGCGTAGTCAACCCAACCCATTTTCTTGTTAACCCAGACTGGGTTCATTCAACCCATTCGGGTTGGTCTGGTTCAGCTCAGTTCAGTCTAGCTCAGCTCATTTTTAGCTAATTTTCGACCGATTTTGGTAATTCAAGAACCCCTACATTAGTTTAAATGCATATTCACATTGTTTAGCATGTTTGGAAGCTAAAAGTATTATTTATTTATTTATGAACATTTATTTCTTGTTATTTATATATTTGTTGACTATGATGAATGATTATGTGACTAATTATTGTTATTGATAATGTATTTATTCATAGAATATTAATTTTGTTCATGTTTATCTTATTTTATTTATTTAATTTATTTTTTATTAATTATTTTCTTATTCGTGTTATCATTTATACGTATTTAGTCATATGCTCATATATTTGATATTTATATTATTATTCTTCATGATTAATTAATAAAAGTTATTTATTTATTTATTTATTTATTTATCTATGATTTATTTAATTAATTATTTGGTTGTTTGTTTGATTATTTATATGTTTACTAACACGAGCATGTATGATGTTTACTCGTGTTTAGTCGTGTAATTATATAGAATAATTATATTATTATTTTCTAATTGGAGTATTATTTATGTTTATCTATTTATTATTTAACTAACTATGTATGAGTGTATTATTTTTTTATTTTTTTATTTGTTATTTATTATTATTATGTCTTTATTTGTGTGCCAGGTGTTTAGTTGTACACTTGTTAGCACTGTTTTCTTTATTATGATGTATTGATGATAAGAGCAGACAACACGAGTCTACATCATATAGGAATGTTAGTATTTTACTTAGCAGCGGGTTTTGATGTAGGTTACGGAGTCCGAGCTTGCCGTAGATGTGCTTGGAGCTTGGAGCTTGGACCACAGGTCTGTAAGACTCTCCCTCTTTGTTTGACTCCTTGTATGTAGAGTTTAATCGTAATTTAAATGTAGGATGGCATTGGCGGCGTTTTATTGGATCCCTCCGATGTCAGAGCTATTTAACTGTGTTTTTACACATGTTTTATAAAACTACAAGGATGAGATCCCTTGTTGGTTTTCAAATTTAAGCTTAAAAAATGTATGATATAAGCCTCTTTCCTAAACTTATTATATAAGTACGTGTATTTTTATGAATTTGACGAATATAAGAATGAGGTGTATGGAGATATGTATGGACCGTACTAGTACTCCTTCAAACACTGAGGTAGTGCGGTGTATGTGGGTGCTACGTAATACAACACATTTTTGAAATTTTTGGCACTAACTTAACTATTATGTTTGCCTCTCGAGTACCGTGGCGGGTAAAATATGGAAGATGTGAGGGCGTAAGCATTGTATGTATGAATATGAACATTTGCCGTGCATGCGAGCCGACACTTGCTTAACTATGCTTGCTTACTGCCGAGTGTGAGGTAATCTTAAAGTTTCATAAGTTTTCGTGGGTAATGGAATACCCATTTGCCAAATTGTATTAGTTATTTTCAGACCACTAACACTCATTACTGATGTTTTTCATCTAATATATGTAGGTTTTGCAAATCCTGAGTTGACTCTGGTGGATGAACAGATAAATGCTACACACACTTGAGCTCAACACATTTATTTCTTTTCTTACTTTTCTTTTATTTGATGTGTTTGACGTGTATTTAACAATGTCTTCGTTCTCATGACACCAAGAAGGTTGTTTCAATCTATTGTATTGATCGAGTCTTATTGACCAACAACTTTAAACATAACTCAACTCGATCGTAACATTCATGATTTGGTTCTTAGGTAAACCGAAATCGGGATGTTACAAGTTGGTCTCAGAGCCATGTCTTGGTCAATTGAGATGGAAGACTTTTATTTTGAGCCAAGTGTGTGGAGTTAACCTTAGCCAAGTAGATGGGTATTTCCTTTGGTATTTCACAGTATTTCAGATTTTTGATCCCTCAAGTCTGAGCAATGCAAGTTTCAATTTTTATAGAAATTATGAGATGAATATTAGATCATGATTTTAGTATATGCCAGTATGGATCTCACAGACATATCTTGATGAGTTTAGAGACACGTCCTTTCCTTTATTGTGCCAGAGATTTAGATTGTTCACATATTTTGTCAAATGAATTTGAGGCGTATAGTGACCAGAAGTATTTGGGGCACCTGTGACATTACAAACACTTGTCTATCTTTTTTATGTCACCACATCCGTCCTTCCTTGGGACATGGTTTATATTGTGAGACAAAGTTATCAGAGATTGACACATACAAGGAGTGGAAGTATGAAGACACTGACAAAGTTAGTTGGCGCATGAGTTGGACCACCATGTGCCCTAGACAAATCCATTAGGCATACTTTGAGGCCTACTTTGGAGAAACTAGACCTTCAAACCGATCTCTATATATGAAAGATGTGGCTATGATAGTGAAGCCATTGAAGTACTTGGAGCACAAATGAGAGTTTGGATAGATGACTTGAGATAGACCACTTTCAAATGATAGCAGTGGATGAGGATGAGTAGTGAAGTGGATCTACGGTCCTCCCATGGACACTTCACCACCTCCTCCTCTTTGACTAGTGTATGTCTATTCCAAGAGTATTGTTAGTCACTCTTCAAAAAACATGCAGGAAAACACTGAGAATGAGCAAGATTACATTTGACCATGAATTTAGATGGTTGACTAGATTTCACTCGATTTGCCAAGGCCAGATCAGTGATTACTATTGAGAACCAATCAGCACTTATGGAAACAGTTACTCTACATTCTAGGGGACCAATGTGGCCTCAACATTATCTATCCATTGCACGTGTCACCACATGATCCAGACCACTCCGAATCAGACACGCATGGTTGGATAACTTGAGCCAAGATAATAGCAGCTACCTCTAGGAAGACAGACACATGGAGATAAACATGCCAGACAAGTAATGGGTTCATGATGTACATGATCAGGATTAGGTTTAGCACTTGGATAGCATAACTGCTATCCAAGTTACACAACCATCGCCCGAGTAGCACAACCGTTGACTGTGATGCACAACCACCATCTGAGTTGCCCAACCATAGATCGTGATGCACTACAATTGCTCGAATGCACACTACTACCATTCGTGATGTACAACTACAATCCATATATTGCACTACCGCCAACTAAGTGGAACAGTTATTGTGGAAGTAAGGGCCAAGCAGTTGCCTCACCCTACAAGAGGACAACTACTTGAGGATGTTCTTAGCATTACATAGAGACTATATCTCATAGTTTCGAAACAGAGTAGGGTCAGAGATTGAGGACAAGATATAGCTATGGTAACATCAGCTAGATAGAGGAAAGTTAGGTATATTGAAATTATTCTGATGTGATGGAACATGATTGACTTCACTACCCATCTTGCATACCATCGCCTTGACCTAACATCCTTGGGTCAGATGGGAAGATAGTTTTAGTGACAGTTTTATAGGGATCACTGGATAGTGTTAGTGTGTCTTTTATGGATGTATATGGACAAAGTCTAAGAACAAGGTATTGTGACCTCCAAATGAAATGGCCACACTGGTTAGATTGTTCAATCAACATGATAGTAGATGTATGAGTTATACCCAGGGTATATAGATGAGATGATTAGCAGATGGTTAGACATGTAGGTGACCTCAACCAGCAAGAGGATTTTGACTCGTACTAGAATTTTGGCATAGATTACGGGTCAGTGAGGGAGAGTCCATTAGGGAGATAAGGTTTTCCTTTTGCTTCACCAGCACGATTAGGTCCTTACCTTGAGACATTTGATTTAGCCTTTGCCCTGAGTATATGAGGTACCTTTGTGGTACTGTTTAGGGCTTATAGTGCAAGTAGCCGATGATAGACCAATCTGGAGGAGACAACTTCACCCCATTTTGGGAGTGACCTAGACAAGGACTTCAGTGAGACTAAACATGTTGACCCAGATAAAGGGATTCCAGTGTATGCTCATCTTAACTGACAGCTTTGCTTGAAAGTCTACCACAATAGTAGTTGTCTTGTAAGTCAAGATTTGTGTTATAAATCAATACGAGATGGCAGGTCACACCCCACTAAAGAACGAACGAGACACATATCAAACCTCACTATGAGTCCCCATTAACTCAAGGAGAGATAGTGGTTCTTTGGGTCATTTGAACCCCATCCGTTTAGAAGTGCGTAACAATACGGTATCGAGAAACACATGCCTACTGTTAGTTTATTAAACTAGATCCACTTAAGGGTCATCTCTTAGACTAGTAGTTGATTAGCTATTTCATAGGCTGGCCACTTATGGCAGAGTCCAATCATGATGATCTTGGAGGCATGTCCATGGACCTACCCATATTTGTGAGTCACCCAGTATCCTCTATAGAGTTTTATTACCCACTGTGACTCAGACAGACATCCTTACATCACCACAAATAGAGACACGATGGCAAATTATGTGAGGATGAGACAACTCCCAGTTAGAGTCTTAGAGCAGTGTGACCAGTTTTCCACAAGAGATCCAATCTCTTTTCATATGACTAGATATGTCAGATAGAGCCGAGCCTCTACCCGAGTATTTTCACACTCACCCTTTTAGATATATCAATTTTTTAGATGGTTGAGATGAGCAGTCATTGACCAGCGCATGTGATATAGACCAGATGCAGACTCCACAGTTGCATGCAAAGTATGTTTTCATACTCAAGACACGATGTACATGTGTATAGGTGTTCTCGCCTCCATTCCATCACAAAGAGCCCTCTTTTATAGTAGTCTGTGGTCATATAAATAGTTACAAGAGCCATAGCGCACAGTAGAGTTATAGCAGCTATCCTTGTTCCATTATGGAATAGAGTGAGATACTTGATTGAGGACCAAGTTAGCTAGGACCTAGTGAGCGATCTAATTCTTCTTACACAGACACCTGGGTGTTTGACTTAGACTGGCGACAGTGAACCATATAACCCATTGGCATATACCCTTATTTGGTATTAGAATCCACCATATGTTAGCAGGACTCGCAGGGCACCCTAGTATAGCAGCAGGATTTGGAGTAAAGTGCCCTCAGGGTACACATAGTTGACCTATTACATTAATGAGGATCAAGGAGACATGGGTAGATGTTAGGCTGCATACCTTGTACTAAAACAGTTTTCCTAATGTAGTTCAGACTAGTACCCTACAGTACTTTAGAGTACGTGTTTGACCATTAAGTAGACCCTTAGGGTTGAACCTAGGGTTTTCCCACCGAGGTCATTGCATTTCAATCCCCATAGTTTGCAATGACCCTAGGAGCTAGTCTAGCAAGATGATTCGAGTATGTATGGTCAGTCTAGTTAGATAATTCCAACATGTCTGGAATGTTTTACCAAATGAGTCAATCACGTGTAGTCTATATAGTCAAATTATTAAGGTGCTAGAGAGCTTTGATAGTGTTTAGGGTTCTATCATCATGTTGGTCCATTTGAGCAATGTGCAGATAGCTTTCTAGGGAGAGCTACCAGTTTTGCCAATGAGATGACATCTTATATTAAGTCCTCTGATCATAGTTGATGTAAGAAATTCCTAGGATGGAATTTTTATAAGAAGGAGGGGTTGTTAAATCCCAACTTCAGGTAAGGATTTACCCACTTGTAGTTTGCCCGGATCGGGCTATTCTCGAGCTAGCTCAAGCGAGCTCAAGCTAGAACAATTTTAAGAATATGAGTATGAGACCCAGATGGACATATGAGCATCTTATGGAGGCTGAGTATGCTCGACATGCATATGGTAGTTTCAGTTATGATATAGTAGAGCATGAGTTATCATTGTATAAAAGAGTTATACATAATGATTTTTATAACTTAGCAAGAATTTTAGGCCTAGATCTAGGCTGTTGCAGCGTTTAACTTCCGTTTGGGATTTTCTAGGTATTTCATTTGCATGTAGCATAGGAATTTCAGATCACTCGATTGTGCCTCTATAAACCCATCTTGATTGAGTTCATGGTTCGAGGCCCATTTAACTTTCTTTCCTCGATATCTTCCTATAGAGTCACTTTTACGACTAGAGTCCCTTTCGACTTTAAAAGGTCTCGATCCTAGCATTATGTCCATAGGTATAGTGCATATATCCTTATGTGAGCCCCACTAGGTAACAAGTTGTTAGGTGTTCAGATCGTGCCACGTGGCAAGATCTGAGTCGCCCATGTTAACCCTAGTTTTCTCCCATTTATATTTCAAACATTTCCATTGATTTTCAAAGTTACACCCCTAGTGCTACCACCATTTTGGCTCACCGCCGGCGAGACTCTGCGCCTCCTCTGGCCACCGGATCATTAAGGTCGTGCTCACCTCGCAGCCAGCTATCCATCCATACCCACGATCGCCATCAGTGCTACCTTAGTGACCGCTAGAGACAATGTGTTTCCAATCGATTTCCACTACCGCCTCGACCAATTCGGGCCATTTTTCAGCCCTAGTGAGCTGCCTTCGACCGATCTGACCACCCACACAGATTCATCTTGCCTAGATCTCCATTTTAAGACAACCCACAACCACCACCACGGCTGCGATCACCGCCACCAATGTTGCCGCACCCAGCAGCGATATTGCCACTTCCCAGCCATTTTCCGGCCAGTGAGTGGCCAAACTCCTCTGATCATCACCACTAGCACCTCTACCATGATGCCCCTTGTCGATCCCGACTGGCGGCATTGCCAGCCGCACCGCCATCGCCATTTTTTGGCGATGCACACTGGCGGCCACGTCCAGTCCTTTGTCGTGTTTGCATCCGTGGTGTGCTGCCTACATCATGTTCGCTTGGTCGTGCCTGAGTCCATCTAGTTATGCCCGAGTTCGCCTGACCGTGCCCCGAGTCTATGTTCGTCATGTCCGCGTAGTCAACCCGTCCCATTTTCTAGTTGACCCAAACCGGGTTGCTTCACCCTATTCAATTTGGTTTGGTTCAGCTTCAGTTCGGTTTGGTTCAGCTCATTTTCAACTCATTTTCGGCTATTTCTCGACTAACTTTTTTAATTCGAGAACCCCTACATTAGTTTAGATGCATATTCACACTGTTTAGCATGTTTGGATGTTATGAGTATTTTTCTTTATTTATTAATAATTTTATTTATTTATTTATGAATATTCATTTCTTGTTATTTATATATTTGTTGACTATGATGAATGATTATGTGACTAATTATTGTTACTGATAATGTATTTATTCATATAATTATTTTTGTTTTAATTGATTGATTATTAATTATTTTCTTACTCGTGTTATTATTTGTACGTATGTAGTCGTATGCTCGTATATTTAATATTTGTATTATTATTCTTCATAATTAATTAATATTAGTCATTTATTTATTTATTTATCTATGATTTATTTCATTAATTATTTGGTCATTTATTTAATTATTTATATGTTTACTAACATGAGCATATATGATATTTACTACTGTTTAGTAGGGTATTTATACAGTATAATTATATTATTATTTTCTAATTAGAGTATTATTTATGTTCATGTATTTATTATTTGCCTAATTATGTATGTGTGTATTTATTTGTTTATTTATTTATTTGTTATTTATTATTATTATGTCTCAATTTGTGTTCCAGGTGTTTAGTTGTATACTTGTTAGCACTGTTTTCTTTATTACGATGTATTGATTATATGAGTAGACACCACGAGTATACATCATATAGAGATGTTAGTATTTTACTTAGCAGCTGGTTTTGATGTAGGTTACAGAGTCCCAGCTCGTTGTAGATGTGTTGATGTGCTTGGAGCTTGGACCACAGGTCCATAGGACTCTCCCTCTCTGCTTGACTCCTTACAAGTAGAGTTTAATCGTGTTTTTAATGTAGGATGGCATCGGTGGCATTTTATCGAATCCCTCCAATATCGGGCCATTTAGCCGTATTTTTACACATGTTTAATAAAACTACAAGGATGAGATCCCTTGTTAGTTTTCAAACTAAAGCAGCAGAAATGGATGATATAAGCCTCTTTCCTAAACCTATTATATAAGTACGCATATTTTTACAGATTTCACGAATAAGAGAATGAGTGGTACGGAGGTATGTAGGGTCCACACTAGTACTCCTTCAAACTCTGAAGTAGTGTGCTGTATGAGGGTACTGCATAATGCAACACATTTTCGAAATTTGTGGCACTAACCTAACTGTTCCTTTTACCACTTGAGTACTGTGGCGGATGAAATAGGGAAGATGTGAGGGTGTAAGCATTGTATCTATGAATATGAACATTTGCCATGCATGCGAGCCAGCACTTGCTTAAGTATGTTTGCTTACCACGCAGTGTAAGACAATCTTGAAGTTTCATAAGTTTTCGTGGTTAATAGAATACCCATTTGTCAGATTCTATTAGTTATTTTTCGGACCAGTAACACTCGTTGCTGACATTTTCATATAATATATGTAGGTCTTGCAAATCCTGGGTCTACTTTGGTGGAAGGACAGATAAATATTCTGCACACTTGAGCTCAGTACATTTATTTCTTCTCTTACTTTTCTTATATTTGATGTATTTTGACGCATATTTAACAATGCCTTCAATTCTCATGACACCAAGAAAGTTATTTTGATCTATTGCATCAATCGATTCTTACTGACCAACAATTTTAAACATGGCTCGACTCAATCGTAAGATTCCTAATTTAGTTCTTAGGTGAACTGAAATCGGCGTGTTATGCTTGGGATGATTTTGGAAGTGCAAACTTGGCTGCAATATTTGTACTTGTCACTCCTATCTTTAACTTTTTATTTTGAAGACCAAATGCTCCGAGGACTCAACTAACTAAGCCAAAACTGAGCAAGTTGAGCCCACTGTTGAGATAATAAATCCATAGAACCAAGATGTGAGGGCAAAGCCAAAGAGGAAATCCCAGGCATTAGTAGTGAGCATTCACCACTGCCACGTCTGCTGAAAGAAAGGAAAATCAATCAGCCAACCATCAATGCTTTCTTTGCCAAATCTCTGAAATGGAAATCAATAGAAACCAGCCCACCATCCAAGGAAGCCAAGGTGAAGGAGAAGGTAGATGATGCAAAAAGCAAGCAAGAAGATAGAACTCAGATTAGCCCTAGTCCTGACAAGCCAAATCCTGAAAACAAGGATGATGTTCCTGCCTAAGCCTAGCCAACAAAGGAAAAAGAAAAAGAACAAAATAAGTTGAGGTTGCAAAGCCTGCTCAAGCCTAGGAAAGGGCAAAGGAATTACTGAGAGACAGTTGCTAACAACGAAAAAGGAGAAGGCTAAGAACCCAGTCCATAAGAAGCAAGAGGAAAAGAATGAAAAGCAACAACTGAAGAGAGAAGAGAGAAGATAGATACTCGACAACCTCGTCACAACCGAGATAACTTAAACAAGGACTCAAAGAAGAATAGCAAAGAGAAACCTCAGGTCCAGCACCACCACTACCCTCTACTCATGAGGTGGAAGTAGAAAAAGAAGCCCTGAGTACCTTCCCCAAGGAGGAAAGTGCTAGCAAAGAAATCCAAGGCACCACTGTCTGCCAACACTACCCACTGCCCCTTCATCTTAGCCAAGGCCAAGACAAGATTTGTCGAGACAATAAAAGGGAAGCAACCAATGAAGAAAAGAGCATTAGATTTGGAGAGTTATGACATAGACAAGGTCCTACATGATGTTATCAAAAGTCATGGTTAGATTGCATTATGCAAGAAACCAGATGAGAGAGTGTTGCAACTAGTAAAAGTGGTTTATGCTAATTTGGAAGAAAAGGTTGATGACAAGTGTTTGTAAGAGGAAAATGGCTAACCATGACGAGTGAAGCCATCACCAAGCTATTCGGGGAACTTAACCGTGAAGAAGATGATTATTTAGTATTGATGAACAAAGGGGTAGAGACAAAATAATTGGAGAAGAAGCTATGCCAAGCAAACAAAGAAGTTATCTGGGTCACTAGAAAGAACAACCAACACCTCAATTTCAATGTTGGGGCATTGATTACAAGTTGGAGGCCTCTTCCAAGTTGATCTAAAACAGACTCATTCCAACCGCACACAACTCTCATTTCACACTAGATCAAGCCACCCAACTATATATCATAATCGAGAAGAGGAAAGTAGATGTCAGATGAATCATCTCCAACAACATCCTTGATTCGGTTGGACCTTCAAAAGGACTATGGTTCCCAGCCATCATCACCATGTTGTGCACTGAATATGAAGTCAACATTGACAAGAATGTAGAAAGAATCAAAGCCAGATTAGTCATCAGTTCAGGACTTCAACTAATGGACCATAGATTGGTTGGCTGTCTTGGGCATGGAGATATTGGAGGAGCTCAATGGGATTAGGGCAGGGCAGCAAAAGATCATCACCTTCATGAATTACCATCATAATTGGATTCTTTTCATGGAAGGCAAACGTGAAGCAGCAGAAATTAATATATTTAATGTGCCAACTGTTCATGACACTCTTTCAAGGACAAAACAAGGAAGCAAGGACAAGCAGAAGTAAGCCAAGGCACCACCTGCCATAATTGGGATGCAAACCAAAGCTGTCAAGACATCACTTCAGAAGGATCCAACCCCACTCATTGATGAAGAAGAAGAAGAAGAAGAGGAGGAGGTCGCAACACATTTGGGACAAGGAGACCTGTTAATAGGTCATTTCACCATGGCCAATGCCTGCTCAGACAAGGATAACTAAAACACCCAATGAGCATGTCTCTCTCCCTACCCTCTTCATTTCTTTCTTTCCTTCTTGCTGTTGTGTGATGCTCATGTGATTATTAACTACTATTTTGAAAATTTGTATGTTATTAACTTCGAGGGCACAATTTAACTTAAGTGTAGGGTGGGGAGGGGTTGGGGGGGGGAAACAAGTACTTTTGGTTTGTATAAGTATTAAGTGTTACGTGTGCTTTATAATAGGTTATCTTGATAGAATCCATTAGGAAATAAGGTGCTCTGACTTTTGATCATAACATGATATGGTTAGGACAAATTTTGCATATGTAAATATCTGTCAATTATGTTTCCAAAGCAACTATGTTACTACCCAACTAGCCAAACCTTTGTCTTTACAAAATTTAATTGACCATACTCTGAGATCAGCTTTAACAGTCATGAAATTCAAGAGCATAAGTCCACTACATTGTAAAGCCATAAATCAAACTCTTGAAAGGATTGCTGATCCTCCCAAACTCATCATTCAGCACTACTTAAATCAACTTAAATTCTTGCTAAATGCACTTAGAAATCAGATCATAATATGTTCTATCATAAGTCTTCTCGCCACTAATCTAAATTCTAAAGTAGTAAAAAATATTGGGATTTATGAGGCTATAATGGGGCCTAGCTAAGTCTCAAAAATAAGATTTAAGGAAAAACAAACAAAGGCATCACGAACACTAAAATTTCTTTAAGTGATCATTATGCTCTTTAGAGTAGTGACTATGTGGTTTTTCTATTCTTTCCTCCTTTGATTGATGATTTTTTTTTTAAAGTAACAAAGAGTTTCTATAATACCCATTTCCTCCCATTTAACCTATCCTTTTCTTTTTGCTTATAGCTCACTATTTTGTTTTCTCATCAATGATAACTTAGTCCTTCCTATTTTATGAGCACTTAACCATTAAGAAAATTTTAATATAATCGTGCTAGGTCAAGGTAGTTAGAAATCAGGAATGTTCTCATAAAATAGGCTAGGGCTTAAAATGAAGGGAATAAAAATTGGAGGTTCATGTTAGGACAAAATTGGTTAAAACAAGTCATATAATTAGGATTGCTATTTAGGCTTTGGTAAACAAAACTCACGTAAATCATTTCTTGATTAAAAATAATTCTTTGTTTCACCTCAAGAATCTTATGATAGAATTCTTACTCACTTCATGCCTTGAACAAAATTCAAACTTCTCTAAATATTACCAAAATCAAAGCTTTGAGGATCAATATTTGAATCACAAAGGAATAGGATTTATAGCTAAACAACACAATCAAACAAGATCTTGAATTACTATCATGCTAAGGCTTCAAACATAACACAATTAATTAACTTCGTTATCATTGAAAAGATAATTAATAAAACTAGCTTACACCAAAGAAAACAAAGAACAAGCATAGCATAGTATAGCAACAATCAAAATATCAAGCTATATTCCGCTTTAAACTTGAAATGAGCAGTGTTCTCAATGCTCATATATAAAACAAGAAAGTATAAGTTGAGAATAATCCCTCAAAATAGGTGTAGGGTAGAAGTCCAGCTCCATGCTTTAGATTCTATACGCTGGTATCAACCTTAAAAAAGAAAAAGAAATTGTTTTTACTTGGGTTGCCTCCCAACAAGTGCTTTATTTTACATCTCCAACAAGATACTCCTATATCACTGGTCATGCATTCATTTACGGCTCACTTTTACCTTCACCCTTTGCTTCACTCAAGATGCACTATTGGACTCAAAGAGGAATCATTAGAACAAGGCAAATTAAGACAATTAGAAAGGGTCTGAGCAAGGACATAGGCTTGGTCTGAGCAAGGACATAGGCTTGGTCATCGTTTAAAGCTTTGGATAGCAAGCTTCATTTTGGATTTTTGTTTTACTTCTCTCTCCTCGCCATCACAAAAACAAGACAACTCCCACAATTTGAATCTTCACATTGCTCCTCTTCCTAGCATGTCATGATATCATCCAAGTATTCACTTGGTTCAAAAACTTTAATCACCACAGACCCATTGAATAACCTCATGATCAGCTCTCCCGCAACTACATCAATAAGATCTACCCATGATGATAAGACCATCCTAATCTTCCTCCTTGTCTAAAACAACAAAATCTATCAGTAAGATAAATTTATTAACTTTGATCAACACAATCTCAATCCCCCTTGGAAATATATATGATCTATCCGCTAGTTGCAATTTCATTGTGGTTGGTTCTAGTTCCTCAAACCTAACCTCTTGTGTATAGAATATGACATGATGTTTATGCTAGCACCCATATCACAAAGGGCAATGTTTGAAAAATTGGATCCTATAGAACATGGGATAATAAATTGACTATGATCCTTCAACATTGGTGGCATCGATCTGCATATTCCTATATCTAGACGAAATCTCTTAGTCATATAAAAGTTAGCTAATCTCTTAAAGTCTTAAGCATGAGTATGAAGAAATCAACCAACAATTAGTTCAAACAAGATAACACATACAAGATATATTACATGTCAACAAAGATCTATTATACACCCCAAATCACTAAAATTTTACCCCAGAAGAGAATAATAATACATCATGAAGCTCAGCAAAGAAGACAATGTTGAAAAAGAGAAGGGAAAAATTATGCAAATCTGTGATGGTGAGGCTCTAAAGTGAACTTCTCCTCTATAGTGCTACTTCTTTAAAGCAATACCTG